>VKOC01000009.1:2454559-2545235 GCA_009364415.1 Spea multiplicata
GGTGTATATGTTGTGTGTTGTGTTATGTGCTGTGTTGTTTTATCTGTTGTGTGTTGTGTTATATTATGTGTTGTGTGTATTATGTGTTGTGTTATATTATGTGTGGTGTATATGTTGGGTGTTGTGTTGTTTTATCTGTTGTGTGTTGTGTTATATTATGTGTTGTGTGTTGTGTGCTGTGCGTGGAGGAGCCGCCTCCGGCTGCAGCTCGGAGTCGGTGCAGCCAATACGCGGAGAGAGGGAGGGGGTGAGGGGGAGAGCCGGGATCAGGAGACGGAGAGACGGAGGGGGCCGGGGGGGGAGCGCATCCACACTCTCTCTCCCCAGCATTTCGGGAGACAGCCCGTCCCGTCTAGCAGCCGCTGGCCGCATCCAGCTGCCCCCACCCCGGACACCCCAGATACCCCGCACCCGGGGACCTGCAGGCCCCGGCATCATCTACCCCAGCCTGGGGACCACCATCCAGACCCCTCCAGGATGCTGATCGCTGCCTCCCTCCCTACAGTCTCTGCCTGGCTCCTCCCGGCTGGAGGTGTCTGTGCTCCCCCCCAGCACATCTGACACCCTCTCCCCACCCCTGCTGGGTGTCTGATCTCCATCACCCCTCTCTCCTCCTTCTCTCTCATCACATCTTCTAATAAGGATGCTCCAGTTATAAGGACCAAGCAGCCCTTCTCAGGATCGCCCCCCCCTCCCTTTCCCCTGCTGCATCCCAATCTGATCACCCCCAACGAGGCACCAGGATGGGGAAAGACCAGGAGCTTCTCCAGGCTGTCAAGACTGAGGACCTGGGGATGGTCCACAAGCTGCTGCAGAGACCCAAAGCAGGCAAAGCCAGTGAGTAGAAGACTGTGATGCCTCTAATTGCCTTCAATGAAGGATTATATGAGAATAAGAATGAATTAGCAGGCCCACTCTCACTATCCGAGCTGCCCTAATACCCCAGAGATGCCTCCTGCAGTAGCAGTGGGGTGGGGTGGCAGAGAGGTCTGCAAAGCGTCACCATGGGGCTGCTTATAACATCTGATTGTGTATAGCATTGATATGGGACCCTATGGCGTTGATGATGATGATGATGACATGTTGTGTATCTGTAGATAAAAACCCCTATACCGGGTCTGTCACCATGTATTGACGATTATTGATTAACCCTTTGCTCGCTAGGAGACCTGGGAAACAATGCAGTGATATAGTGGGATAGAACCTATAGGAGTCATCGTCATCTTATAGATTTCGGCACGTAGTGACGGACCCCCTTGCTTTAGGGGCGAGGAGGTCGTTCGGCTTTGTCACCTGTATTTTTAGGCAGGGTAGAGGTTACGGGAGGAGACGCCGTCCTCTGGCAGATGCAACGTGACAATGCATTGCGTGGGGCCGGGAAGGGTTAATTGTGCTACGCCGCCTAAATAAAGCTCAGCTGGTCCCCTCCTGGTTAAATAGAGAGGGGGGGTAAGTGTGAAAAACCTAATCTGCGTCCACAGAGATAGATGGGTGAGGGGCGTTATACTGATGCTGCAGGATCCAGAGATGGGAGGGGACAGGACAGGGATGGAGGAGGCAATAGTGGCTTTTAGGAACATCTTACCCCCCGCCAGCATGTGACATTTCTCCTTTCTGGGATCACCTCTCCCTTATAGTTACGAGATGCCGGTCACCGTTGGAAGCCTATGTACATATTTTGTAAGTTCTATGATGCCTTTGGGGTTCTAAGAACCGATGTATCTCTTGAAGTTCTTCATGGTAACCTCTGTTGGCCCGGGAATACCTTCTATCCCGCGTCCTGTTACCTTTCCCTTTTTCGCTTTGGTGAATGGTATGGTCCACAGAAGGACATCTCTTCTGCTAGCAGAGGTGGCACCATGGATCACTTGAATTCCTCTAGGCACTATTGGCTAGATGAGCAATCTAATTCTCCCTGGAGCGAGGTGCTGTGGACTCAATACAGCTTCTGAGTGATATGGAAAAGGACGAAGTACAACAGTGGGCCATACCAACGCGTGTCATAAACGGGTGCAAGTTTACTGTTTTGTAGAATTCTATCAAAAACACGTTTCTTTTATGTACATTAAGGATGTTGTTGCTTTTGACGTCCGTGTCATCGGGTCCCTGATATTTATTATTCTTGAGTTGAGTTGTTAGTGACGAAAAAAGGGGCCCACTGTGTACTGTTTTGTCCTCAAAGCTGCGATTAACGTATACCCTAATTGCGCAGTCATTAGAACTACAGGGCGAGTTTGTCTTAAATATTCCCTGTCAGGGAAGCCAACGGGACTCAGTATTTGGGCTGGTAGGGAATAATTTACCGTCCGTACTGAGAGACGTTTTCAGTATCGGTGATGTAAACCATAGCAGGGTCTGATTGTTTAATTACATTTTAATTAACGCAATTCTACGTCTCTGGCAGGAGTACGGACCTCTAGGACTGCGTTCGACATTCGCGGTTCATAGAATTGGTTTATTGTTTTTTTTGTGTATCTGTTTATACCTTCTACCAGATCGGCCCCCGTCTAGTCGCCCCGGTTCTCCTGCTGTAAAGACTCAAACCTTAATCAGTCGTTGGTCTCGTCGTAGATTCAGGAGCCGGATGTCTATCCCGCGCATGTTTAATACCCGCACTGTATTACCCTCTACCACTTCTGCTTGGAGGCTGTTCCACTTATTTCCCTCCCTCTCAGTAAAGTAAAACTTTCTTACAAGCCAAGCCTCCGACCTTCTAGTTTTAGCCTCCGACCTTCTAGTTTTAGATCATGGCCTCTAAGGTTCCCGATAATTGACTTGGTCTCCGTGTCGATTTGAAAAAAGGCTCCAGCTGGGATGCTTTGTTGTTATTAAAACGAGAGTAGGACGTGAAGGAGTCGGCTCCCAGAGTGTGAGACCCCGAGAATCTGCCCATTAACCCTGAGATTGGATCAAAAAGCCCCTGAGACTCAGGTGCAAACCCTGACTGCTCTTCTGGATAAGGCATCCACCTGCTTGCTGGCGGCCCCGCACTAGACAGCGCTACCGGTGGATGTCCCCTCAAGAAAAATGCTGACAAATTCATTATTATTATTAATTATTGTTATTATTCAGTTATTATTTTATGTCGGGAGGCTGAAGCTTTTATGACAAATTTTGTTAGGCGTACATCCCAAGTGTCCCTGTTTTATATGACCAGTCCGTCTTTGGTCCCCAAATCCCAGTGTCTCTTGATGCCCCTCTTTCCTTGGAGCTCATAATGTCTGATGGGTATGGGGGTCCTACAGCCCCCTAAAAGCCCCAATACCGTGTATAGAAACACCTCTCCTGATGGCTAATCTTCATAGAATGACTACCCAGGGCCAAACGTTCCCTGAAAATGGAATTGTAAGATTAGCGATTATTATTTCCCATCATTCCGAGAGGAACGCGGGATTGATCAATGATCTACAAGGGCTAATGGGTTTGGCTTTCTTGACCCCTCTGGGTTCTGGAGATCTGTGCTGTCTCTTCCCGAGTCACCAGCTCTGATTTCTCGCTAGAGGAATTATTCACAAACATTGGTATTATCACCAAATATGGGAAGACCCGGCAAAAGAGCTTCTATCTGGATCCGTGCCTCAAACGTCTCGTTAAACTCTGCTCAGACACCGGGGAGTCGACCCAAACAGGCAGAGGAACCAGGGGGGAAAAGCACCAATATTATTTATTGATTCATATAGCGCCATCATATCCCGCAGAGCAAAATGCCCTGCGTTAAGTTTGGGCTGGGTTGTGGCAACCTGACAGTCCAGCTCGTTCAAGGGCAAACCTGTATAGAGTTGCCCATGAAGGACATCAGTGTCTCTTGTGTCAACCCACCGAGAGGTCCATTCATGTTCCTCAAGATATCTCAGAGCTTGTTGCTCATGAACAAGAGGAGAACCAATTCTAACGGGGGGCTGAGTTAGCCCAAATTCCGATGACCAGGTATCCGGACCCTCTCAGCTGCCCAAAGTCCATCCTCCCAGTGGGGACATTTACTGAGCGACCTGGTGGCAGTGAGCGAGGAAGGTGAAGGAGAAAGTTCTTCTGAAGAAGAGACGTTGCAGGTTTATTTTCTGTACTGTTTAGGAAAAACAATAATCAGATATCATGTTCTAATTCCAAAGCGAAGGAAAAAAATCATCCAATAAGGTTGTTCCAGGCAAATCGTTGACGTAGAAGATCAGCGTGTGTAGAATTCTGCTTCTCAATCAACACCATGCCCAGTAATAATAACTAAGAGACGAAAGACTTCGCTAATAATTTCCGTCAAGATAATTGCCGAGCGGTCGGATATTCTCTTGGGCTTTCGGGGATGGTTTAACCGAGCGTCACAGAATATGGGGCTCATCGCACGTTCCAGACCGGCCCCCGTAGGGCTCTGGATAACTAATGACCCCCATTCACATTAAGGTGGTGAAAGCGATGCAATCGCTATAGCAACCAATATAATATGACTGATGATAGCTCTACTGCTTTTGCCATAGATTACCACTAAAAATGTTCTCTACAGATAACCCCCCCCATCCTATCTTTCCATCCCTTTAATTGATTTTTTTGGCAATGTGTGTTTAATAACGGCATTTAATCATCGACAAAAAAATAATATACAATATATATAATAAATAAATAATAAAAATATTAAATAATATATATTTTTGTAAATAATTATAGTATAATATAAATATATATATATATTATTAATTATAATGATAATATAAATATTATGAATATATTATATATATATAAAATATTGATAATTAATATATATTATATTAAAAATATATTAATAAAATAAGACAAGACCAGGTACAGGTTAAGGTTTACGGTCCTTGCAGCAGGAAAATTGATCTGTTTCGGTTTGGATGCTTTTGCTTTGTTGTTTTAAAGAAATAATGACAAAGGAAAGCGTTTACTGAGTTTTCTCTTCTTTGGACAAAATTCCTTTTTTTATCGAATTGATTCTCTAGGATTGAGACCAAATATTCTAGCTAATGGCTGTTGGCAGATCTTGGTCATTATAGGACACTGTAGGATCTAGAAAACAACATTTACCAGGCACCGCACCAGAATACTGCATTTTATTTCATTTTGGGGTTTTTGTTTGTGTTTTTTTTTAGATAAATTGGCCAATATTAAAGATTCCATTCCACCAAAAATGGCAAATCGCTCTCTCTAGCACGTTAAGGAAATAAACCTTTTAATCCAATCTGTCATTTAATACTTTATTCTGTCTTATCAACATTTTAATAAGCATTTTTTTTGGGGGGGGGTTCTATAGCAATGGCCTATCACTGTCTGCTTTTGTGTCACGTGACAATTAAACATTCCCTGAAAAAATATGAATGAGGGGAAATCCGGAGAATTTGACTGCATCAAGGAGTTTTTGTTTTTGTGGGCTATTTTGGAGCGACGGTGTTAAAATTGATGACTTTGGTTACGCAGACCCCAGCAGGTTTAGTAAACAAGGGAACGTTACATGTCGCCATCTGTGTTAGCGGAGAACATTTAATACCCAGGTACGAACAGACGGGGCGGACTGACAGCCCCCGCTGCATGCTTGGTCCTGGCGGCGGGTTGTCCATGCTGTTCAAGTCAACGCTGTTTACAATACGGTGACAGAACGACTGCGGATCGGCACCAGCAGCATGTCCGGGGGGTGGCAGTACCCTTTATTGGATAGCTGGGGGCATATTGGGTGATCTGCCTCTCCTCTGTGCCCCTGCTCGACGGGTCGGTTACAAGGGAGATCTCTGACCTCTCCAGCCGGTTCATTTACACTATGGGGGAAGCGCTGAGCCGGCACAACGTCTATAGGATGCATTACAAGGCACTTTATGACATGGAGTGCCAGGCTATGACATCATATACTCTGCAGTGAGGACCGTGACTGTGGAGGAGGCGCCTTTAAGACATGGGGCATCCGCATATGACATCATACCCCTCAGTAAGGATGGTAACAGTGGAAGGGGCACCCTTAAGACACGAAGCGTCAGGATATGACTGACCTTACGCCAACCTGTAATTGTGACAATGTGTTGCGCAACCTTGTGGTACTGAAAAGGTTAAAAGTTTTTCCCTGTTTATGAAGGGTTAAAATGATATTTTTGTTTTCGCACCAATAGCCTCCTATTAACCCCTCACTTAGTGCCTGACTGTTAAAAGCTGCATTTTTCTTGTATCCCAACGTAATAACCCTTCTCTCTCCCCGTAACCGTGGAAACATTCTTTATGAATTGGTCTGCGGTGCCGAAATATTTACATTTTTGTAAACGTTAGCTCAATAGGCATACGGCTCCTGAATCTAAGACAAGACCAATGACTGATTAAGGTCTGAGGATAAACGGGCAGACTAGACAGGGGCCGAATGGGGCCGATCTGCTGGCAGATTTTATGTAAAACTCCCCCAGTACATATCACTCCTGATCGGATGTAAGGGTTAACTTGTCATGGGCTTCTAAAAAGACACATTACATCATTTGTTATATATGATAGAATCTGTCCCTCTCTTCTAAAAGCTTGAAGTGTTTGCTGGGTATGAAGTCATCATGACATCATATCCCAGCGCGGCTCATGGATCCAATGGAGGAATCATTAGGGGGAGAAGTCTATACTGGTAGCTGCACGGCCCCCCACCTCCACTCGGCACGGACGGACGGGCATGTTTGGTCACAATATGGTTCCACTGACATACCTCCCAGCTTTGTGCCGGACAGTCACGCTCTTGCCACTCTCTCCTGCTATACCAGCGTATGCTGCGCATGCACAACGCTGCCAGCGACGTTCTACCTCCGGGCTCACTGGGGGTAGTAGCTTGAAGGTATGCTTTGAGGTGGATAATGTCGCTGACATACAGCAGTGGGGGGTTTAATACTCACACACCGGTTATTGTATTCTGTCACCGGTCTTCATGTATTCAGGGCTGTAAAGTGTAAGAGTTGGCAGCGTGGCAGTTCTTGGCATGAGTCCGGGCCATTGATGCCATGTCAGCAGGGGCACTGTCTGTGGTCCTCCCCTCATGCCCAGCAATACCTCCCTGGCTGCCAACACGCTATTCACTGTCAGCAGCCCTGACCACCCCGGGTAACACAGGGGACACAGCGTTTGGTGCCAGCGTGACCCCGCTCTGATATCTGCCGCCGTTACGCAGCTTATTGACATTGTGCACAGTGAATGGGGATTGTGTCTATTGCTGAGCTGTGTTATTGTGTGTGTGTGTGTGTGGGCAATGTTAGTGTCTGGGTGTGAGTTGTGTCAGTGGCATGAGACGAATGGCAGAACATTTATTTTAATGTATTTCTGCCTCGTGTAACTAAACACAGCTGGGGAGTTTGTGGCCCCTGAGAGACCGACGTCAATAAATCGCAACATTGTTACAAATTTTATTTGTTTCTCAGAATTTTTTTTTAGTGTTTCATTTTTAGGGCTGTAGGTGCAAAAAAATGGTACTTAATGCCACTAAAAAATATAAACTGTTGGTTAACACCCAAGTCTCTTTGGCAAGTTAGGCGTACTAGTACATGCGCGCCGACAACGCAAACCCTACAGAACCAAAACAGAAGGTGCCTCGATATCTCGAAGGTAGCGGGATAAAAATTAATAAAAAAAAATGTATTTTAAAAAAAAAATAAGAGAGGTCCCACCATTAACAATGGGGAGGCTGATGGGATGCCACCCGATAGGGGGCAATAGTGAGATTACACACCATGTCTAGAAGGTGGGGGGCAGGGAGCCTGGGAATGTGTTTTACGGTCCAAAAAATCGGCCCCTATTAAGATATTTTATTTAAAAAAAATATTTTATTCTGTCTTTACCTTTCAATGTTTTTTTTTATTATTTTTTTATTAATTGTTTAAAAAATGAATTATTGGTTAAATCCCCTAATGGAGTGACGATTGGCATTTTGTGTTCCGGTCTCTAGGAATTAGGGTGTCCGAGACCCGTTGCGGCTTCTTGTCCATTGTGTGATTCCACATCGTGATAGCAGAAGGTTCCATGCCCTTGAGATTTATCGGGATTATCTGAACTCGAACAATGCCCTCTTATTTGCCCCTCTGGCCGAGCGCTCTGCTGTATTGTTCTAAAGCCTTGGAGGCTTTATCCGCATGTTCCCCTCCCAGAGGGGGGGGCAGAATAGCATTTTAAATGAGAAATCCTTCCACGCGCGTCCTTCAGGTAAAAAAGCCCCTTGCTTTTAATGCAAATATGTAAAGAAAAACACAAATATGCATCAACAAAGCACATTTAATTAAGTTATAAGCTATAAAGGTGACTGTTCTTATTAAAAATCATTAATAATTAAGGCGTTTTAAGTGACTTTGTCAGGTGAGAAAAAAAAATACTTATCTTAGGTAGAAGCTGCAGCTCCCCATCTCTTTCGAGGTCCAGTGATTGGTTGCCGGACGGCATACAGCTAGGGGGGGTGTGGAAAGGGGCAAACGCATGTGCAGGATCACCCCCCATATATGTGTGATGGAGACGCCGCAAAATTAAAGGGGCCATTCCGCTACGTGCATCAAAGTGAATATGATGGCCGGACTGTCCCTTTAAATTTAAACTGTTTTACAGGGGGAAAAAAATGTGATTTTGGAATTTCCGCCTCTGCTGTCAGGCCGATCTTCGCTCCGCTGCCGCAGGGCCGTCGTAAAGCCGAGAAGCCTGAGACAGACTGCGTGGTCTTCTCGCACATTTTCTATCTCGCTAGACGTTTCTGTTATCCATAATGTGCTTATTGTATTGGAGGCGTATGACATCGCGCAGCCAAATAGCGTAATAACGATGAGGATATATAGCCGGCTTTACCGGGGAGAGGTAAACATGTCAGGGAAGTTACATAACGTTTATGCCTTGGAAACATCAATCCCGGGTTCCAGGGACGAGCGCGGACAGGTCTTCATTCTCTGGGAACCCAGCGATGGGAGATCGGGAGAAGAAGCAAGGAGAGCAAGGACGACGTGTTATTCTGTTTCTGGAATCATGGGTATATCGGCAAAAATAAAAAAAAAAGTCTAGATCTGGAATAAAATGAGAAAGGGGCATTCAGGCCCAACTGTTATGGTCATTCCCACCATTAAAAGGCATGGCAACTCCAACTGTAATAGAACAATTGGTTTCAAGCCAGCAATGGGGCAAATTTCCAAACCAAGCAACGCCTCCTTATGTAGATGTCCTTCTTTATAATCTAATTACAGAAATGATGCTTTTTACATAAAAATGAAAAATAATTGATGTGTCGTATTTAATGATAGTGTACGGTTCGACCCATGTGATGGGTCTTCATCAGAGGAAAAAAAACAAAAAAAAACAAAACGAGCAAGAAGGCTTTGTGAAGGGTCAGGAGTAGCTGCTTAAAAAGGCAGGGCGGCCCCAGGCAGCCTTTAGGGGGTGGAGACAGGGCAGGAAGTGGGAAGGGAGTGGGCGTGACCAAAAGCTCCCCTGTTACGGAGAAAGAAGAAAGTAGCCTGGAGACCCGGGGTAGCAGTGCTTCCTCCACGTTAAACCCAGAGGCTCCCAGAAATGATAATAAGCAGCAGACTTACACGCCGAGGCTTGGGGCGCAGGGCTCCAGAGACTTTGGGGGCTCATTAATGTTGGATTTTTTGGTCATTTTGGTAAATCTTTTTATGATGTGAGCTCTTGGAACCCTCGACCCTTGTAGGAATATACAGGTGGAAGATCACAAAGTAAAAGGCTCGTTAGGCCTACCTTGATGGACGCCGGTCTCCAGTAACCTTCATGTGCTTGTTGGCTGCGGGCGTGAAGTCACTGGGTAATTTCCTTATAAAAATCTCGTCGCAGCTCTAAATCCATCTCTCTCCCCGTATAATCAAGTTATTACTATAATCACAGACTGAAGGAACATGCTTTGTGTAAGTGCTGTCGGGAGGTAAAACTCTGGGCCTCCTAAACGAACAGCTACCTAAGCCGATTTAATGTAATGTGGCAAACCTTTCATACGTTGTTACCGAAGAGGTACCGGCAGCAACGAAATGTGTCCATGCCCCAAATTAAGACTTCTGTCTCCACGCAGCTGCAAAAAAGTGTCCACGTTGGAGCATAAATCATTCCATGGTGGGTTCAGGGGCCACTGAAATCTACATTTAACTTAGAATTCTTTTGTAGAACCGAAGGCTTCGTGAAGAACGTACTTTGGAATCTATATGGAGGGGTGTTCGTTCACAAAGCTAGAAGACATGTATCTTGATAGGGTTTAAAAGTATAGAATTTTGTGAAATTGAGACATTTTAACCGATAACTCCTTATAAGCATGGGCTACAAAACCTCAGAAATGTAGCAAAGCCAAGAGATACAAAGTTGCCAGATATTAAACACAATAAGAACAAAGATGGTGGACCACGAGAGTTACCAACTTGGAGGTCTCTTCCATGGAGACCCCGAAAAGGCTTTGATAAAGGTCCATGCTGGTGGCACGGATGGAGCTACGTCGACTAATGAATGTCCATGCCAAAAATGAGTTTATTCAGATCTGAGTAATCCCCCCCCCAAATGCTCGGGTAATCCCCTCCGTAACGCGATGGACTCTGATTGGGTTCACGGCCGAGGAGATTTAGCTGTCGGAGCGGCGGCCGTACAGTTGTGTGGATAATTGGGGCAGGTGTCGGGGGCTTGGTTTGTGTGTTTTTGTGTTATCGCTGGCAGAAAAGGCCATGGCCACTCCAGATGCCGGGGGCTACAACTCCGGCGGTGTTCTGGCTGAGCAGAATGGGAGTTGTAGTCTATAGCAGTTGGCATACCAGTGGCTGTGTGTGGTTACTCCCCTATAATCACATTTTGGGCAGTTGCCCCCGCAAAGTCTGGTTACAAAGTTTCTTTGGAAAGTTATTTTGGAACGTTCTCCAATATATTTCTGTTTTTTTATATAATTAAATGATTCACATACCTGGGATAGAAGTCTTCGGGAATTAAGTATAATTTGTTGCTGTCTGGGGTAGTGAGTGACTTTTTGGGGTTGATTTAAGCCGACAGTGAGTTGTGGTTAGTTGGAAGATTTCATTTTACTCCAACAGTAGGAAGGGCCAGGATCTCCCTAGAGAAGGACCAGATATGTGATTGCTTTTACCCAAGGGCAAGACCCGCCGGATGCCCAAGTGGCACATACTATGCCCAACTCGTACCGTCCAAAAGTGACTGCATAGAAAACCTACAGAAGAGCACAGAAAGGATCCAGCCAGGAAGGGAAAAAAAATCTTGAGACTATAGCCCCAGGCACTAAAAGAGTTAAGAGCCCATCGATAAACCAGCGCAGCTCTGAGAGGGGGCGACTCCTGGGCTGTTTTCGGCCCTGTAATCCTGTGATGCTCTCGGCATGGGGCTCGTTCGCACATCCAAAGGGCTCAATGAATTCCGCTGAGCATTGTGTGTCTTGTCAAGAACTGGCTGCATCCCCCCGTGGCGCATGAGCTGTTAATACGGCTGATTTCACTTCTGCAAACTGGCACATGACCGCGTCTGGCACGAGGGGCCATCGGAGGCTTCGCTTGAAATGTTAGCTCAACAAGGAGCCCGCTTCATGCATTGTGCAACGCCGCGGCATATGATGGCGCTATATAAAACAATAAATAATCCGCATGACTAATATGCTCCTTATGTGTAAACCATGCAAGCAACCATCTTAACTTCCTTAACTTTTAAAGTCTTGGTACTCAGCAGTAAGGAGGCGGCCATGGATCGGGTGGCTGGGGGTCCTGCCTTGGGTCAGGCCTAGGGCAGGGCCAGAGATAACTACATTGCTGGTAATAATGGTAATTTTATTGGGCTGCACCTGCTTCTCTATTAGAGGGATATACTCTAGAGGTGATCTCCGTATCTGAGGTACTTTGGATAGTGGAACTGGAATGAGGTCACTGAGTTGCTTAATGCAAACTGAGGTCAGTATGACATCACAACGCAAAAGTACGGAGCACCGCTATACCTCCCAATCAAAGTGAAGGTGTGGCCAAGGGTGGGGCTTTACTAAGACTTTTTATGTGACTCGGTGACCATACCTGGGAACTCTCTGGGTCTCACCTGGAGACTCCGGCTCACTAAGGGGAACCTCTGAGTCGCGGCACGCCCCACTCCCTGCCCACTCCCCGCCTACTGCCCTCTCAACAATAGCGTGTGTGCCTTGACATCAGCAGGACAGGCCACTGATGTCAGCGGGCCCGCCCATGAAACATGAGCGGGACCGCCTACACGCATCCCGCAAGGGGGAGGCTCCGGGTAACCGGAGACAGGAAGTTCCCGGGTATCTGTATAAATTGTCCGAGCGCTAAACTCGGAAGGTACTCGGCATTGACTTGACTTCCTGCCGAGCTCAGCGGCTCCTGGGCTTACTAGGAGCTCAAGCCAGTGTCGACCTGCAAGGTTTATTTTGCAGACTAGCCACGGGGGGTGGTTTTGTAGACATTTACCCCATAAATAACCCTTTTAGAATTCAGCTGGTGGAACATTGGGATTTCATCATTTCAGATAAAATAACACATTTTATCATTTCGCGGGGAAATATTTTATTTATAATCCGCTCATCAATTAGAACAGAAACGGCCTTTCTTTTAGTTCACGTCGCAGGCAATAATAGCCATTTTACAAACGGAGGAGGCATTAATATCTCGGGTTATTATGCCATTTACGCAGTCATCGGTTCTGCAGGAGGACGGGTAATCGATAGTTCTTTATTAATGTCATTCTGCCCGGCGGAATAAGTGGAAACCGGGTGAATCTGCGATGCCCGGAGTTAGTCTTAGGATGACCGCATGGCACCAGGCTGATCGGAAAGTTATTCGCTTGCTCTTACCGCTCTTTGCCAGGCTAAGTCTGTCTGTAATGTAAACCCAGACCGAGTCCAATGAACAAAAAAAAACATAAAAGTGCCCCGTCTGCAGCTTATTAACCCCTAAAATGCCAGGGGAAACATTTTGGAATTCTGCTATTTTCTGTTTTGGGCTGACTTCATCATGACATATCCACCAAGTTCATGTTGGTGGGTCTCACCCGGACCACCTGCCGCGGTCACTTGCCGTCTCGAACCCCTTTACGAGTCCCATCAGAACACATGGAACGTTTCTGCAGGTTCCCCTTGAGTTGTCCTGAGTTTGGTCCCAAAAACTCAATGGGGACTCGGCTCATGGCTGCAACCGGGAAGGTTAATTCTCTCAATTATTCTTGAGTTTAGCATCTGCCGACGCCGTTGATTAATATACGAAGATATAACTGTATATCTGTACCAAAAATGCTCCAGTTTCCATAAATCTGATGTCATATTTGTCCTTTGCGAAGACTCTTTCCATCACGCTTTTCTCCTGCCATGGTCCTACCTATTCTACGTAGTCTTCTAACAGAGATGGCTCCATAGGGTTCACTGCATGGATGGTATAAGTGTATGAATTGAATATATACGTATGGGTGAGGGTCCGTAATACCCTACCTAAGGCGTTCTTGAGTATTAGCACAGCTTAGTATATGTTCCACGTAATGTTTCGGCTCAGAATGTTGAGTATCTGGCTTTTCAGCTCCTCGGTTCCCACCTTGCCCATACCCCTGGCACCCTGTAAGGGTTAATACGTAGTCTCCCTCTGTATTTTACCCTCTTTATGGAAGCAGACTCCAGTAATGTCATCTCTTTGTGGAAGGTCCACGGCTCTGCTGGATGCTGCAGCGTCCATCACTCACAGACGTCCTCCCTTGTAAATAATAAATGAATCATCCAGTAAAACAGTTTAAATTATACGTAGCATAAAGTGATAACGTTTTTGTACAGTCGGCGTGTGCCATCTGTCTCTCCCCGCAGGTCATTAGCTTTATAAATAGCACTTCTCAGAAGAGCTAGCAATCTAATTTTGGTCAATGACCTGAGGGGGACAAGTGCACTTTTTTTCAAGGTCTTGTGAAGGTCAAGCCCATGTCGGAAAGTAGACGGAGGTGGAAGTTGTGATATTTAGGCTCCGATATGGTTACAATTCCTATTCCTGTTATTGTCAGCCTACACTGGCTTGCTGGAGGTAATGAGATTTATAGTACTAAGACAGCTGGCAGCAGTGGCAACAGGAAGTCTCACCTGTAGACCTCATAATTGGCCAAATACGACATTTACAAGAAAAATAATGGGTTTTATTTACACCGTTTAATTTATAAAGCCGTTTCCTGCTGTTTCCATACACATTATCGGGGCTTTTAGGGCCGTAGAACCCTGTGATACCCTCATACCCAGCAAACATTCCGCGCTCCTAGAAAAGAGGGGCATCAGGGGAAGAAAGAGGGGCACAAAGAGGGACTGGCCAGGCTAAATAGGGACATCTGGGAGGTATGGGGATGCACCATTATCGTTAATGACTTTCTAGGGCTATGTTTGCTGAAATATCCACGGAAAACTTTTCACTAGAACATAACCAATGGCACTTTTCATCTGAGCAGTCATTTCCTTCAGGACAGCTGGCAGGTATTACTAGGACATTTGGCCTTGCCCGGCAGATGAAAGGGTATTCCTGGCAGAGCGACTGCTTGAAGGAAGGCAGAGGTGTTGGAATGAGGTTTTAAGAAGGGCGACTGAGCCAGATCTAATTCAGAAGTGCTTGTTTTGATTAATAATTTACAAAGGCAAAGACAGGAGGAGGGGGTTAGTGGGGAGAGCGTCCCTCCCGACTTGTCTCGTGTCTACAGAGAGAAAATACATAGACTTGAGCAAACCTCCGCACTCATAGAGTAACCGTCAAGTGTTTATCAGGTAGGGAGTACACCTGAGAGGTGAAAATTCCCAATTAAAGGGGCAGTAGACCCATATTTTAAGGATTTTATACCTTGCTGATTAATGGACAGTTGCTGAGTTCATCTGTAATGGTTTTCTCTGGCACAGAAGGGGTTAAGACTTGTTTTTAGTCCTATACGTAGAATACGGCAATACCCCATTTTCTGTTGTTGGGCAGGACCTTGGTATTAGAGATTCATTGCCCCCAGCCTCTGACTCTGTGCACCACGTCTTCCGTCACGCTCTACTTGGACAGCGGTGGGAACTCTGATCCCTACAGACACGGCAAGGGCAACTGTCAATACTAGATGGTCATTTTGTCTTATTAACCCAATCAGACAATTCCTAGAAGTGGAGTGGTTGACGACATCAAACATTCGATTTATGTATTTTAAAAAAAAAAAATCATGTATGTGTTAATTAGCTGGGTTTTTATACAATGTATCGTCCAGTGATCCACCATAAGAACATAAATAGAAAAATAACTAAGTTGTCTGCCACTGAGGACACATCTTGTCACTAAACCAGTACACCAGAACTTAAATTCTGTCCTGGAGTTCCTCGAGGGTGGAGCCAGGAGCCGTACGATGCGTGGTTAGTGTTTCGGTAGGTAGAAGAGGTGGGCGGAGCTCAACACCCCAAGCTGCATGCAGAAGTCAAATTGGCTTTGTCATCAGTTGCCCGTACCTAGTCTCCCCAGGGCTATCGTTAAGCCATGAAAAATTATGGGTTTTGTTGTGATTTAAGGATTTTTAGGATTGTTAAATTTTGATTTTCTTTTCTACTCTCCTTGTTTATCAGAGTTCATTAACTGATGCAAATGGTCACCTAATCTCATTAATTGTTTACTCTGCTGTTCCACATGCAAATTCCTCTGCTTTTATCTGGTTTCTCATGGAATATTAACCAAATATTACGAAATGATTAGCTGTTCCTAACGTGAAACGACTCGCCATCTCACCTCCACACCAATCCCACCAGGTAAATCGTTCTGAGTGGGATGGAGTTCTGAAGGCAGGAATATTTTTATTTCATTAAGTAGTTGTCGAAAGCAGTTGCTTAACCATGACAGCCCCTCAGGTTGGATTGCGTAGTTAAATTGTGTGTGTGAATTGTCTACGGCTTTATTGTGGTTTAATGTATTCGTTATTACGTGGGCTGTATTCTAGCTTTTCCCTCCAGGCGGTTGGAAATGATCGGGAGGCTCACCCGAGAGAAAGAAAAGTTGTATTATAGTCCTAGAAATGCAAGCGATCCTGTATAATAACACCCCACATATACACAAACATGGCATACAAACCTACACTAAGGTAGTCAAATATACCGCTGCCTTTCATCCGCCCTCCACGTGCGATATTATGATTAGAGTGTCGCTAATGAGTATCCAGAAAAAGTACGAAAACACTGAAATTGGAATGTTTGGGAACAATACATTCCAATTTGATGTCAGGCCAATAATTGATGCAGGTCATGTTCAAGCTCCTATCAGTCTACTATTCGTATGAAGTCACTATGACATCATCCAGCCAACAGGAAGTTAAGGTTCTTGAAAGAATGCAAGGTTGCCAAAGAGCTATAACGCAGTTCTCTGACTTGGGATCTTTTCCGAAATCCCGTATTTTACAGTTCAGTACACAATCTCACCCGTTGTTACGTTTCTGATGGTTGTTGATTGGTTCATTCAGCCTTTGTAGGGGCGGGGCATGAGAAGGGAGGGAACGTCAGAAGAGGAAATTGGTGAGATAAAGCTAGAATTTAGATGCAATGTAAGGAAGCTTTACTGTGCTGGCATGGGGGTAGATAAGTGGAACGTCCTCCCAGCAGAAGTAAGTGAATTTAAACACGCATGGGATTGGCGAATGGCTTTCTAATAAGAGACCAATGACTAGTGGGTCAGATCTGCCACAGGCTGCCACCCATCTCAGCCTCCATGAGGTTACATTTAATATGAAATATTTACAATGACGGGCGAACAAAAAAAGCACCGGCTGTGGGTCGTTTTAATGAATTCATTTAATTCTGATAAAAATGTTGAAATTGCACACTTTTATTTGTAGTCTTTTATATTATTAGGCGGAACTCTCTTTGAGGCTTCTCTGGCAGCAGGAAAAATTCTCATCGGCCGCATTGACCGTGAAGTTTTTTCATTTATGGCCGTCGTATGCCGCAGATATGTAGAACGTTACGCGGCGTTCCGTGACGGCCTTCGCAGAGTCGCTTGTTTTCTATGCTCGCTGCTGGTACAGAACACGACGATGCGCTTGCACCGTAAACAATAGCGCCGCGCGTCCTTGCTCCCACGGCTTGGACCGCATCAGAAAATGTTTACTGGAAGCGTCCTTAAAATTATCGCTAAAGAGGTGGGAAATAAAGTGCAACAGCAAGGACAACCCGCGATTCTGTGACAATAGACACCGAGAGCACCCGGCTGCGCAAGCACAAGATCCCGTTCGCTCCGCAACGCTTCTCTCCTTCATGCTTTTATGGCTTGAATATTCTGATCATAATCTACTGGGGGGGGGTCTAGATTTTTTTGGAAAATTCCTATAAAATATTTTGTGTGTGAACGTCGAGCGGCTGATATTAAATTTTATATTTCATTTTATTAACAATTTATTATTTTTACCAAGACTTTTGTTGAGAGTTATTTAGAAGGGGGGCTTTTAGGCCTGTAAAACCCTGAAAGACCCTCATACCCAGCAAACACTCTGAAAAGAGGGGCATCAGTGGAGGAATGAGGGACATCAAGAGGGACTTGGGAGGCACTTTAATAATGGAATAAAGGGGGTACATGGCACCGTTGGTGGGGTTTCAGGGGGGCCAACTCCTCTTTTTCACCCAACCCAGCTGACACCAATGTCTTTGGGATACATGATCCATATTTTTGCTGCAGAATCACTAATGGAAGCGGCAGAAACGTTAGATCAGATAATGATACACAATAACACAAAATCATATTAGAAACATTCATTAAAGTGGAATATAATATTATATTATTCCGCTAATATTTTTTATGGAATATACGAGCACAACTGCACCATTCTAGGCAACTGTGGCCAAGAAGTACAGGACTTGTGGCCCGGCTGCAGTGATGGTGGTAGCTATGCTGAGACCCTCTTTTAAATCAGATTTTGGATGAATGCTTACAGCAGCATAAGAGTATGACGGTCTTCTTAAACATGAAATAAAGGGGAATAAACCGGACTTTGTGTCTCGAAGGATCTTTAGCCGGAAGGGAAAGTTGTTTTCAGAACTGTTGTCTAGAATTCGTTTTCTAGTCCGTCGGGACCGACTCAAAAAGGATTTGTCACTTTCCCAAATATTATGTTTTACAGGTCAGAGCACTGAAAAAAAATGTGTGTAATAGTATCCTGAGAATAAAATAAGAAATATATATATACGATAAAGGGATGGCTCCAGGTAGCCTGACTTGAGACGTTCTCTAAAGAGGGCCAGTGGAGCAGCTACCGGCCGCTCTCAGTTCTTCAAAAAATGCCAGTCCGACCTGGACCAGCCCATGGGGCAGCGGTGGGGTGACGTGACCCTGTGGTGAAAGCACAGCTGCTCACACACAACGTGCAAGAATGAAGCCCCAATAATGAGAGACAATAAGGGAGTTAGAGAGCCATTGAGTATGTATCCATCGATGCATGTTACAGTCAAGTGTGTGTGTGTTAGCATGAGAGTTTGTATGTGTGTTAGCATGAGTGTGTGTTGGATCATGAGCATGACTGTATATGTATGTGTGTGTGTATTAGCATAAATGCTTATGCGTGTGTATTAGCATGAGTGTGTAGGTGTGTGTGATAGCATGAGTGTGTGTGTTTGCATGAGTGTGTATGTATGTATTAGCATGAGTGTATATGTGTGAATGTGTTAACACGAATGGAAATGTGTATTCAAGTGCGCGTGTATGTGTATGTTGGTGTGAGAGCGTGTAAAATGTGTGCCAGTGTGTACGTTGGGAGGCGTGCAGCTGTGACTTTGAACCTTGGGCTGTGTCCTTCCCACCCCTTGATGATGTTATTAATCACAGCGCTCAGACAGTTAGGGCGTAAATAAGCTCTACAACCACTTTATTTCCCAATAAAATTTATATTCAAATATATAAAATATCCAAAAACTGCTACTATGGGACAGCGTTTCCCTGGCAGCGGTGATTCATCTGTGTCCTTCCGGCTAAAGTCCAGATGAAGGGACGACCAGCCGAGGGGAGCCGGACGGGATATCTCCCGGGTACAGGAGAACGGGATGCGGTGGAGATTTATACAGAATCCTTTTGGGCAACGTCCACCAAGCCACGGAAAATATTTCTCGACAGACAGTTGCCATGGAAACACAACTCCGAGCAGAGTGATTCCTTTTCTCTTTAGTACATAGGTCGGAATATCCTAGCCCAGGGGAAATACCAATTTCATTTAAGGAACTTTAAAGGAGAAAATCCCACCATTTTTAGTTATTGGTACAGCTTTAAAAAAAAAATACACATTACGGGCATTGGAATATTTTTCTGTGTAAAATAATGTAAAAATGGTAAAAATTTTAACTTTGTCAGCTTGTAAATTTAAAAGCAATGTGTTATTTCCCCTGTTTTTTCACTTTTTTATTTACCGGTAATTTTAATATCCTGGAATATCTCCTCCAAGGATAATTTTGTAATGATATATAAAATTGATTAAACCACAAATAATAAAATAATCACTTATAATAATAATCACATAATAATAATAATAATAATAATAATAATAATAATAATAATAATAATATAATTGCTTTTATTTCTTTGATTTTATGAATCCACTGGGGGGGGTCGGGTCTCTAAGATGCAGCGAGAAGACAAGCAGCCGTGATCTGCGGATGCTCAATTTACATGAATAACATATGTTGTGTGATCAGTATTCCGCCCACACGGCGTAGCTGCCAGATCTTTCATTCATGCGCAGGTTCTGGATCATACTATGATACTATGTGTCTATAAATATAGCAGGCGCTGTAGGTGGGACCCGGGATATGTCATACCCGCCACCGGTGGATGTATCATAGAAACAGAAAATCTGCCTGCAGATCGGCCCCATTCGGCCCCTTAATCAGCCCTTGGTTGTGTCTTCATTCAGGAGCCATATGCCTATCCCATGCATGCTTAAAGCCTCTGCTTGGAGGCTGTTCCATTTATCTACCACCCTCTTGGTATTCTTGGCTGGGCTGCCTGGTACCAACTATCTGCTGGTCTACATCTCAAACATGGTGGCATCTCCTCACCTGGCATTAAACATGATTACATAGGGGGCCTGTGGTTTGGTTGGCATTAAAAATGTATGTTGATAAGTATATCGTATGTAACATGAATTTATATGTAATCATACGTCATGTATGATTGGCGCGTGATGGCCAAGCTGGTAGGTTCTTCTGTCGCCAAAAGTACAATATTAGGTACGGATCTCACTGACGTGCCTTCTGGGGACCGTAAGGAGAGCTGGACTTCCCATAGACTAAAATCAGGACATACTTCATGAAGGGGGGGACGGGGTTAATGGCAGCCCTTCGTCCTCCTGTTTTGCCCCATGCATTAATTTGCCACCCATTTGTACCCATGCTTAGTATTGAGGTGGCATCAGAGGTCATGCCTAGCGGTGCCGGGACCTGCGCCTGGCCGTTAGCGTGTTTTCCTCCGTGGGAGATTTTGGTGCAGGAATCATATATATATATATACCCCTGAAAATGCCCCATCCCCCGATCTCCAACGGCTGAACTTAATCAGAGAGCCCTGAGAGCCGCAGAAAACGGCCCCTGGCCCTCCGCAAACGGAGATCGACCCTCGCAGCCACTTTTAGCTTCCAGCAAACTCTACAAGTGTTTGTTCCATAAATACCCGCCGAGGGCCTTGGGGACCCCGAGCCAAACGGGAGATTTACCAAGTATAGTCACGCCGAGGAGCAAGGGGACGATTAGCAGATCTTCAGCACGTCCCATGCCTACCAACTGCCCTGCTATGCCCAAGACAGTCCCGATTTTTTCCACTCATTCTATTTTCCAGCCGGAATCGGGGTGATGGGAGTGGGACTGCCACACAGGACAGGTCGGCAGCCGATAAATCAGATTTGTCAGCGTGAGGCCGCGTATCCGTCGCCGGGCCACTGGGCTTTTGCCCAATCTGCCTAACGGACCCTTTCTTTCGGCTAATTAGATTCAATCCCAAAGATTCTGTTGTCAGGAGGTACAGATACTGCGAGTAGACTTACCTGTGCTCAAGCAGGGATTTCACCTGTGATAAAGCAGTGATAAAGGAAGCACCAATTGGGATGTTCCCATATCATTAAGTCAGAGTAAAATGTGATGGAGTCAGAAGCAGCAGGGTTACCATATCAGACATTTTTTGTTTCCAGGGCATATTTTCCACGTTGCTAAGCAGCGCCCGTAGTGTTACCCTGCGGGATGAGAGATGTATGAGTTACTTCACCGCTTTTATACATCCCCCATAACGCAGGGAAACACTTTATAGGTGGGGGTCATCACCCCTTTTAAATTACATCTGCCCAGGAAAAAAGTGCTGATATGGCAACCTTAGCTCCAGATTGTGAATTTGCCCATGCACTCGGGATTTGGGGTACGGGGGAGGTGCATGTTCCGGTAGTTTTTCTGCATTGAGCATGAAATAAAGGCGAGTGTTAGCAGTTGTTCCAATGGCGGGGGTGCCAGTGCAATCTTAGCCCCAGGAAAGACCATCTGTGATTGGACCGGTTAATCAGGTCACTTTGCTGCGGCGCATGGTGCGTTGAGGCTCTGCGCTGCTGCGTTACCGGAGGGTTATATTATGATTTGGGGGGTTGTTTCATGCAGGGTCACATCAGGACGGCAGCCCGATTCCCCCTGGGAAAGGCTGGCAGCCCCGGCGAGGGTATCTGGTTGATGTTACCCATCGCACACCCCGCAACAGGGAGCCAGTGACGGGGAAACTGCCTCCGGTGATTGCTGTGCAGAAGCTCAAGGGAGTGTAGGACAAATAGAGCACGGAAAGAGAATATATCAAGGGTTAATGTGCAATACTGTGTCTCAATGTCTGTGTAATAGGAGGGGTGGGTGTCCCGGTGTCTGTGTATTAGGAGGGGTGGGTGTCCGCGAGTGTCTAGTGTAACTAGGCGAATCAGCATGATAGGTGAAAGCCGATCGGACGATAATATGGTGGATACGAAGGTGGGTTTCGCCGGTGTCTGTGTATTAGGAGGGGTCGGTGTCCCGGGTGTCTGTGTATTAAGGAGGGGTGGGTGTCCGCGGTGTCCTCGTTCGTTATTAGGGGGGTGGGTGTCCCGCGGTGTCTGGTGTCATAGGAGGGGTGGGGTGTCCCGGCTGGTCTGTGTTATTAGGAGCGGGGTCGGTTGTCGGCCCGATGGTCTGTGTATTAGGAGGGGTGGGTGTATCCGGTGTCTGGTGTTTTAAGAGGGGTGGGTGTCGCCGGTGTCTGTGGTATAGGAGGGTCGGTGTCACCGGGTCTGTAGTATTAGGAGAGGGGGTTCGGTGTCCCGGCTCGTCTGTGTATTAGGAGGGGATCGGAGTGTCGCTCAGGTGTCTGTGTATTCAGGGGGGTCCCGGTGTCAACTGTGTATTAGGGAGGGGCCGGTGTCCTGTGTATTAGGAGGGGTGGGTGTCCTCCCGGTGTCTGTGTATTAGGAAAGGGGTCGGTGTCCCGGTGTCTGTGTAATTAGGAAGGGTCCCGGTTTGTCTGTTGTATAGGAGGGGGGCCGGTGTCTGTGTATTAGGAGGGGTCGGTGTCCCGGTGTCTGTGTATTAGGAGGGGTCGGTGTCCCGGTGTCTGTGTATTAGGAGGGTCCCGGTGTCTGTGTATTAGGTGGACGGGATGCCGCGCGTTCTTTACACAGACAGCCGCTGGCTTCACATCTCTCTATTATCCTTTGAGTTGGGATGGGGAGGACCGGGAGATGCTGGTCTCCTAGCAACCGCTGCCGGGCGCCTGCCTTAACTCAAGGTAAGTGATACAGACTGAGTCCCTCCATAGCAACATCACATCAGAGGCCGGAGCGGCCTCCCTGCCTTGGCGAGGATGAAAGAGCCTCTCACAAAACCTCCGCTCCTTTCCCTTCATGTCAATTTTCGGGCCTCGCGAGTCTCCTTTACGTGCTGTCTAGACAGCTCAGCGCCGCCTGGAAATAGCGCGACGTCTCGTATAGACTGCGTCGAGCAGATATATTGACGAGAGCTCCTGCTGGGAAGAGTGTCCATTCGCTGTGTGACCCTCCTACTCGCCCCCCCACGGTGTAAATTTAAAGGGACCTCTCAGCTGTCATATACATTAAAGTGCGTAGGATGGCTGGAGTGTCCCTTCAGTGTACATTAAACTGCCACTTCTGTAGCCGCCCAGGCTAGCTCGTGATTGGTTCAATATCGGATGCGCGTTTGGTTGCCTGAGCATGCCAGGAGTTGTGGTCTGCCGGGTGGGTGTTGTAGGAGTTACAATAAAACATTGTTACTTGCCGACTAATCAAAAATAATAATAATTGGTGATAAAACAAATCCTCGATGACATCATCCAGAATCCTTAGCGCCTATTGGTTAATAGGTTCGCCGTTATCTAATAATTTGCATTCTACAAAAAGTCTACAAACATTTTCTAAAATTCAGTGAATATTATTTCATGTTGAAAAATATAATTTATTACAACAATAAATATAAACGTATTTATTGAAACGGGGAAAATGAACCAAAAAAAATAAAATAAAATAAAACCAAAAAGCCAGAGATTATGTTTATTTTTGTTCCCGGACAATGATTTTAATATTAAGCCTCGGTCCGCGGGATCCGTAATCGCGTTCCTTGAATGCGCCCAGCATGAGAACTCTTTTATCCCCGCGGGGGGTTCCGTAATTCCGACGGTTAGATGCGCAATTTCTTTTGAGATGAGCCGTGTTCGGAATCCAGACTCACCTCTGTGCCGTCGGCCGGCAGCGCGGGGCCCTTCCTTACGTGGCGGATATCAGAGGAGGGCGTACGTGGGCTTACTGAATAAACATATTTATAGCGCCATCAGATTCCGCAGCGCTGTACAATGGGTTATAATCAATATTCAATGTGCATTAAAAAAAAAAATAGGCACAGTCCTACCTGCTTCAGGACTGTTGGTAGGTATGCAGCTGATAACCCAGCAGTTATCCGCTATTGCATAGCAACCCTTGTGTAGCTTTCATTCCTCCAAGTTCCATTCACAGAATCCTTAGAGCCCTCCCTATATACCAACATTTTGTTCCGGTTGTCATGGTGATGCCCTCCCCATACATACCGTATATATATTTTACTTTTTTTTTACATTTTTTCTATGAGCTCTCGTGTTATTAAGCTGTTTTCTGCTGTCAGTGTTTTCCCGTCGTGACCCCTGCTAAGCGAAGTTTACCCCCATAGGGAACTCCCTCACTGTATTAGCCTCTACCACTTCTGCTGGGAGGCTGTTCCACTTACCTACCACCCTCTCAGTAAAGTAAAACTTCCTTCTGTTCCATCTCAGCCTCTGACCCTCTAGTGTTAGATTCCGGTCTCTGGTTTTAAATGTCTCTCTCCCACCATCTCTCTCTCTTCTCTCCCCCATGCCGTACAGGGATGCCTCTGATAGGAGGCTAACACTCTGCACTACCCTTACAGTGAGCTTCTGTACTGAGCCATCTGTGCATGCGCCGCCGCTCCAGGTCTGCAACCCCCTGGGAATGGGATCAGAGTAACGAACCAGATGGATTTCCACTTAAACGATATACTATTTTTAATTTTATTAGAACTTTAATATAACTTTGTGAACATTCTGCCAACGAGCAGTCGATGGGGAGACTTATGTGTTGTATCTTCTGATCCAGGGAGGTAAAAAATGAGTGAAGGATATTGAGTAAGGTGGGGGGAGTGACCACGACTCCCGATCTGCCTACTTCTCGTACGGCCCACCGTACAGCACTGATTACAGAAAAACAATGTTTATCTCAGAAATAAACTGTCACCGGAACCTGAAGAAAAAAGTATTTAGACCCGGAGAATTTGACACTCTCATTCATTCTTACTCACGCTCTCTCATTCTCGCTCACACTCTCTCTCTCAACGTCTCCCTACCTTCTCCGCCCACCGCTTCTGTGTCCCTGTCACCGTTCCCGCAGCTCCGCTTCTTCTCTTGCCTCTTCTTTTTTCTGCCTTCTTTCTTCGTCCTCTTCTCTGTGAACCAGGCCTCCCGGAGCACTTCTGCAAAAGGGCGGGGCCTTTGGACACCCGCCTCTTCTCTAATTAGAGGAACAGGGGTGAGACTGTTCCCCTGGGTCTTCCAGTTTTGTGGAAGTACTCTGAGGCCGGTGTTTCCTCATCTCTCTTTCTCCGTGAATCTGTCTTGGAGCGCTTCTGGAAAAATGGGTGGAGCCACTGGGACAGCCTCTCCCCCCATTCCTCCATCTGGGAAAGAGGGCGTGTCTTTGCGGAAGTGCTCCGGGAGGCCTGGTTCAAGGAGAAGCAGATGAAGAAAAAGGACATGGGGAGAAGTAGAAGAAAACAGAAGAACATGATGAGGCAAGAGACATAGTGGAGCAGCTGGAAAGGAGACACGGAAGCGGCCGGTGGAGAGGGTAGTGAGACTGTGAGAGAGGGCATTTCCGGTAGCTCTCTGAGCTCCTATAACAGAGGGGGCACCGGGGAAGAGAGGGACTGTCTCTCCTAAACAGGGACACTCGGGGGTAATGCCTCAAGCTCCGTCTTTGTTGAGGGGGACAGAGGAGGAATAAAGCTGCGTCACTGTCCCGATTCCGGTGCCGTATCCCCTGGCCGTACGTCCCGGGTGTCGGGGAGCTGACAGGTTCCGTAATGTTCTAATTTGCCTCGTTAATTGCCGGTGGAACGCGAGGCTCCAGACTCCTGCGCGAAGCCGGTGGGAGGACAGATAATTACCAACTGCCTCGTCGGGCCCAAATATATTGTTTTTCTTACTCCGCTATAACGAACGTCTGTCAGACATGTGACGGGGCGATGACCACCGAACCGAAAGATCACAATTAGCTCGTCACCCTAACACGGCTACAAACACGGTAATCGTGGCCATCAGGACCCCCGTAATGCGAATCAAACCCCTCCCGGGTCATTGTTTTTGGGGAAAAATAATTTGAAATCTGAGATTTGCACGATTCACAACTTTTCAGGAGCGCTTCACTTTACTGTACTTCCTAACAGTCCCAGGTTTCGCAGGACAGTCACGATTTTTGGGCACTGTCCCAGATAGCTGCCCCACGGTCCCCACCCCTTTTATTGGGCAATTGGTTAGAGATAGCTAAGTGGGGAGGAATAATCCTTGAAATTGTGGGCAATTCCATAGCTTTATTAACAATATAATGTAATCAAGGCAATGTATTTACGAAGCCATGGGCCGGCTGGGGCGTAACACAGCGTTACCGAGTATGACGAGCCTCACTTTAACCCCTTAATGACAAAGCCCGTGCATGGGCTCAAAATGCATTGTTTTCAATGGGTTTAGGGACCGCCCATTGTCCTTAAGGGGTTAAGGATCAAAACCTTAGCCTTTTGTCTCAAAACGGCGTCAGAGAAGATCCGTCAGCTCGCCGGTGTTTGTATTCGCAGCACACACCGGAGTCTCGTGCGTCATACGCTGTCATTCATACGACAAATATCTCTGTGCGTGGGGGGGGGCACGGGATAACGGGCTCATTTATTGGTCACGATAGACGTTTCTTCGGTTTATTCTCATGCCTAAAAAGAATAAAATAGGAGCCGACTAAATCCATTAAGAAATGATCCTTTTGGTATCTGGATGTATCAAGCGGATCCCTTAATGTCATAGAAACACAGAACCTGCCGGCAGATCGGCCCCATTCGGCCCCCGTCTAGTCTGCCCGTTTCTCCTGCTGTAAAGACTCAAACCTTAATCAGTCGTTGGTCTCGTCTTAGATTCAGGAGCCGTATGTCTATCCCATGATTGTTTAATACCCTCACTGTATTAGCCTCTACCACTTCTTCTGGGAGGCTGTTCCACTCATTTACCTCTCTATATTCAGCAGCCATATGCCTATCCCATGCATGTTTAAATTCTTGTATTGCCGCCCCGTGACTATTCTGTGCCATCGTGCAAGATCTAAATTGGAAGGGACGTGTGTCACGTACTCCATTGTGTCCCCCGCTCTGACTGCGTCCCCATGTCTGAGGTTTCAGAGACTTTATTCTTTGTAGAGCTTTCATTAACGAGACAGGAAGGGCTGTATGATGTCATCCACTAAATGCTTGCTTAAAGAACAAAACCTTTTTTTAGGTTAAAAAAGGAACTTTGATTCTATACATTTTTAAGCAGCTTTAATCTCTGCTCCTTTTTTAACTGGGGAGCGGAGGATTTTCTCCAACGACTGCGTAGAGAGAAAGACCCAAAATGTAACGGTTTGGGGGCCCGACGCTAGACTCATTCTAGTCGTGTATGACCTGAAACGAGTTGGCTCCTCATGGGCGTTATGACTCTCTGTGGGGTTTATTCATACCTGGGGAGCTCTCAGGGCAGCCTACCAGGAGCCTTCCCTCTTCTGGGGGGGAGTGGTTTTAGGAAGGGGCAGGGCCAACCAGCTATGTGGGTGGGGCTAGCCATGCATAAGCCGGGACTAGCTGCACGCAAGAGCAGGTCTAACCCCAGGCAGTTTTGAGTAGGCGGGGAAGTGGGCGTGTAGTGGGCGTGTCTAAACATGACCCCACCCAGGGGGGGAAAAGATGCGACCTGGAGACCAAGGGAAACAGCGTTTCACCCCGAGAAAGCTCTCTGATATTACACTGCGTTACACAGGGCCAATCATGGCACATTTCTTATGCAACAAAGCCGAGCTGGCCCTGCATAATGCGTAATTCAATAAGGGAGGGGAACTGAGTACAATCTATACAGTATACAGGGCCAACAAAGGGTTTCTTGGAGGAAAAGCTCATTGTGGTTGGCCCTTCATAATGTATAGTAAATTATATCAGAGAGTAAAAATGTTGAACTCCAGCTTCAGTAAATAAGCCCCAAATTTCTGATTAATCTGCTTTTAGTCATTTTCTCTCTCTTTCCTTTTTCCGCAGAACTCCTCGGATCTGCAAAAAGAGTAAATGTCAACTTCCAAGACCCGGATGGGTAAGTGTTACATAGTCTCCCCTATGATGTCATTTTCACGTCTGTAAACATTGTACGTCTTCACGTACATCAATGTTCTTGTCACGTTGTAACTCCACATCTTTAATGTAACGTTCATTTCTGAGGTCCCCTATTGTAAGATCGCTACAGAATATGCTGGCGCTATATGAATAAATGTAATGATCGAAAATAGGTACAATGGATATCAACAGATTTCAGTCTCGTCTGGACCTTTAACACAATAAAGGCCAAACAGGTAGCGATGAAGAAGGCGTCTCTTTGATCTCTTTGGAATGGCTTATAGCAGGTTCTACGACTTGTCCGCTGATTCGTGGCTGGCCATGGTTGGCTGAAGATGATGGGGTCTAGACGCCATCCGCGTGAGGAGCACATGTCGTGCAGGAGATACATACACATCATAGATGACAGTGATGCGTGATACGTGAGGGTGATCTGGAAAGGCAGGCTCTGCTGCTGCCGGTACGAACGTCCGTAGGGAGTTCGTCACATAATTGCCGGCGTCTCCTTGAAAGTGTGTTTTCAGCACATTGAAAGGAGCGGGCCAACGACATCACGCTGCGTTTAGAATGGGAACTGTAGGCCAGGAGGATGGGAAGAGATACATATTACAAGCATTCCATGTATAGCAAAGATCTTAGTGGAGAACCCAAGTGTCTCAAGTTGGAGCAAATTCTAATTTGGAACCTTGATTAGCTCCACCACCACGCTGCCGAAGGAGCCTGGAGAGATAAGAACTAACGTTTGCTCATTAGGGTCATACTCACGTTGAGACTATGTTAGGAGGTGCTCCATAAGTCAACTCTTCTGGGGCATTCATGGCATGTGCTCCTCAGAAGGTAGGGCTAGGTAATGAGAAAGCTTGTGACATTTAACCAAAGGCCCCTCCAAATCTTGTTCAGCCAGTCTGTCATCCCAAGCCATGTCCCAAGTGTCTTCTGCTGGCCACCATAAAAGTTGACGTCCATCAAGGAAACAATGAACAATGGCGTGGAAGTATCTGCGGTTCCTACAGGGTTTTCAGGTTGTTTCTTGGAGCGTTTTCAGTCCAATGACATGTCAGTAAGGGAAATCCTAAAAGTCATGTAGGGCTGCAGCCCCGAGGACCGACATCGACACCAAATGTGCTACCTAAATATACAGAACATTCAAACACCTGATTACAGAAATCTCTATTTAAATAATCATCTTAAGTAGCAAATTTTGGGATCCTTCTTTCTAAGTAGATTTTACAAGAATAAATGTAGGTCAGCTTTTTATAAACGTCTCAGATTATCAACACTTTCGCAAACAAGTGCTTTGCAAGACCCGCCAGGAGCCGAGGTGTTAATGAGATTGGGGATAATACAAAGCTTTCAATGGAAATAATTAGTTTCTGAAAGGTTAATATGCAAATCGGATTCTCAAGACGCCAAAAACCTGAAGGCTCGCGAATAAAAAAAAAAAAAAAAAAAGGGAAATTATTAAATACGGAAGAATCAAAATACTGAGAAATTGCCCTTTTCTGGGCTTTTTGCCAATCGACTCCAAAAAAAACCAAAAAACCGTTTCTAATTGCATAAAATCTCTAATTGCAAGTATATACTTCTAGAAAAATATGTTTACAAAAAAAAAATGTAGACGCGTTGCCAACTAAGACATTGGTAGCCATATGGAACTGGCAGGAAAGGGTTAATTTTAACCGTAGTTTTATCATGATGAACGCTCAGCATCTGATATCATTTTGGAAGGGGCGCCACCTGGTGGCATGGTTTTTTCCCGTGAATAAATTTTGATTAAAAAAAAGGCACATCTGGTTCTCTAAGCGGAGAACATTTAAGAATATTGTAAATAAGTCGCCTCCTCCCGTCCCTGATCACCATATGGAGACGTTACCTGGGACATTCAAAATAGTTTTTGTTGAAAAAAAAAATAAATCCTATATTTTTTTAAGAAAATTACTGTATTTTTCAGAATATCAGAAATCCAATAATTTCTCACCTTCATTTTTTACCTATAAGTGGTGAGTACCTTTTATGTATATATATATTCACTGTATATATAGTTTAATTTATGGTATATATATATAGTTTACATTTTTGGTAGTTTGGGGAGGTTTTTTGCAATTTTGCAGAAAAGAGAGTATTAAAAATCCACACTTTTGACTTCTGACTATTTATGCTGCTTTTTTTAAAGCAACCCGATTAAGGGTTAAATTGTCGCCTCTGTGAGAAGAACCAATTTTGGTTCTTTTGCATCTTCAGACTGATCTGCGGGGATCTTCTGTAAATTGGTCAGTTTGGGAGAAACTTTTTTTTTTTTTTTGATTGTTTTAACATTTTCCCTCAGTTTCGGATATTATCGTGGATGCTAATTGTAGGGTGAGTGATACACGATGTCTTCTGTAAATAAGTAAGGTAGTTAATAGTGATGGGGGGGGGTAGGTTTGCATAGAAGTGGAATCAGCAAGAAACTGGCAAGAAAGGTCACAAAGTTAAAATAATGCATTACGGGAGTCCAAAAAAACCCCAAAAAGTCCTGACTCGGGTGTAGGAGGATGAGGAAGACTCCTTCAGCCTCCAGATGGTCACAACAGAAAACTTGCTGATCTTTTGGTCTTCAGCAAAGACCTTCTTCAACTAATAATAGACTTAAGGACAAGAAGGGAATGGCTGGCAAAGGAGGTACGTCGGCAACTAAACCGGGGCTGCTGCGCATGGACTGGGCCAACCGGGTTCTTCTTGATTGATTGTGTGATGCGGCTCAACTAAAAAGTCTTGTTTGCTAGCTGGACTTTTGGGGTTAATACTTAGCTCTTTTATCAGCAAGATATGCTGTTCACTTATTAATGTAAAAAAAATAAATGTGATCATTATGATGATGTCATAGGACACATGACATTTCCTGAAATGTCATGCTAGCGTCATGGGTTAACCATTGGACCCTGAACACCCATAACGCTGTAGAGCCATCTAAGACCGTAAGAATATCGTGGCTTTGGCGCTGATCCTGGGTTTATTTGGTGGATTTCTGTCCGATGCGCCCAGAGCTGCTCTTGATCCAGGCTGTATGTCTGCGACGTCAGTCTCTTCATCTTTAAAAGCCACCGGCCTTCCAGGTTCTTACGTCAGCTCTTTGGCCCAACGTTTTCGCAACATTAATCGCGTGACTACGTGTTTCTTTGAGGCCACTCATGGGATATATGAGCCCACCTCAGGTCTTTAATTGTTACTATGGTATCATCAGTTAAAAAAGTGGCTAATACTTGCCATGGACCTGGACTTGGAGTAACCACCAGATATTTAGATATTATGGGGGGAAAAAAGAAAAATATTATTCTTTGTAATAAAGTTGAGACTTCCATCTTTCCATCAAGGTTCTGGGGTTCTGCTGGATTACTCTAGAACCCGCCCCAGCGTGCCAGTAATCTCCAGCGCTATTATTCTGCGCTCATTGAGCGCTGTACCTCCCGGCATTGGCCGTGAGAAATCCCCTGCTTGTTTTCCGTATCGTTTTGGCTCTGACATTACACTTTCAGGCATGGAGGGCGAATTTCCATATGCATTTCCCGCTTGAATAAGCAGCTCGGCGTTACTCAGCCGTGGCGCTGAATGTACTAACATCTTCTCTGATGTTCTAATCAGCTCCGGAACAGCAAAGTCAGGTAACCACGGGCTGATTAGTCATGTAATTATCGGCGCTGATCCCATATGCCAGCCACAGAGGGCAACAAGAGGTCCAACTATACATCTTTTTCTTCCCCTACTCGCCGGCTGCCACCCAACCCATGACCACCTGCCTTGCGTCGCACGCGTCTTTGTAGCCATTGTTCTCCACGTTCCGTGATAAACAAACCTGGGAACTCTGTAAATGAGCCGAACCTTGGACTTTACAAATATTAACCTGTTGATCGCAAAATTTCTATTATAGAGATTCACTTATGGTGGCAACCAAATGGTTTTGATAATGGTCCTTATGAAAAGCGGGGTTTGCCAGGCTTTCAAGATATTCTGGATTGTCATCTGTGTTCAAGCAGGGATTTCAGATATGACATACCATTGGGAGTTAGATGCTCCTAATATGCACTTCGAGGAACCGTTAGGGTTGGACCTTGAGTCTCAGGGGTTTTACCCCAATCTCAGGTTCTTGGGGTGATTGGGCAGATCCTGAAGCGGACGTCTTCATATTCTACTCCGATTCAATGGGATCTAAGGATACCTGTTTGGGGACCTGACCTGTTTCACACCCATTTGGTTTCAGAAGTCTATGAATTAAAAATTGACACATCAAGAAGGTTACATCCGAGGTATATATTTTATATGTTTTATTTTTATATTTTATTACATCCGAGGTATATATTTTATATGTTTTATTTTTATATTTTATAAGTACGTTATTTCTTATTATATGGAATATAAATTCAGCGTTTAAAAAGATCGCCTAAATTCCATTCCAAATGTTCTAACAAAGGGGTTCAATGGGTGGATATCAAGGCACTTGGAATCTTAAACAAGAATAATAATACAATGATGTTTTCCCAAAAGGAGTATATTTAAGGTGCCGACGCTGCTTATCTGGGTCTGTGCAGCTGGTTTTGGGGAGACAATCACTCAGTAACCTTTTAATTAAATGTAACTCCGAGACTCCTGTTGTCCGCAGTTTCTCGGCTCTCCACCACGCTGCACTTATCGGGAACACGGAGCTCATTACTCTACTCCTGGAAGCTCAAGCTAACGTGGACATCAAAGATAACAAAGGTGAGACGAGATACCAACACCAGGGCTTATCACAGCAACGAGGGGAGTTACTGACTTACCGCTAATACATATAGGGGCCAGAACTAAATCCCCAAACAGATAACGAAAAAGACGAACTATAGTAAAATATAACTTTTATTCCAAAAAAAGACGATATACTGGAGATTGAAAACAAGGGTCAGAATTCTGAGGAACGCAAATTAAAATCAAAATTCTGATGGATAAATACAGAAAAAGAGTGTCCCAAAAAGCTAAAGACCTGAGCCCAAAACAATTATGATTTATGATTTAAGAAGAGAAAGTTCACACTCAAAGAAAACCCAAAGTGGGGGCTTTCTCACTCTTTTTGGAGGACAGGAGGCTCAAAATAAAGTAAGATTATTGTACCAGCCAGTGTTTTTTTCTAACACTCCGTTAGCTTTTCCTACCTTATATTTTAGATTAATTAAATAAAACATTACATTTTACTATAGTTTTTTTTTTGTTTTTCCTTAAGGAACAATGGCGTCAAAATTTTTTTTTTGGGTCTCCTCCCCTCCAAACATTAATAAAGTATTAGTAAAGTCGGCGAAATAGTCCCCTCGCCTCATTATGCCAAGTGTAATTATTAGAATTAAAAGGAGAAGGTTTGATATTATTGATAAAAAATGATAATATATATATATTTAAAATAAAAAATATTTTATTTCTCCAGGGATGAGACCCTTGCACTACGCTGCCTGGCAGGGCAAGAAAGAACCGATGAAAATGCTTCTGAAGTCCGGCTCCGCCGTGAACATCCCGTCGGATGAGGGGCAGATTCCTTTGCACCAAGCGGCGCAGCACGGGCATTACGACGTGGTAAGGGAGGACCACCTAATTAAAGACATCGTCATTATAAAACTTCATCTCTAGACAGCCACAAAAATAGGGTAATTCCGGAATATTTTGGAAAAACGTCAGAAATTATTATTATTTTTTTATTTTTTTTTTAAATTAGTCCGAGATGTTACTTCAGCACCAGTCCAACCCGTGCATCATGGACATTTCGGGGAAGACCCCATTGGATCTGGCCTGTGAGTTTGGAAGGGTCGGGGTAAGTTTGACTCGTCGTTCCGAGTTTAGCTCCATTGTGGAGTTTTTATCGTCTTGTTGTAACATTTGTTGTCTCTTGTTGTAATAAACTCCCCTCCAGTACTTAGTTAAATCCCTTTATGTATTTAAATATCTCTCTCTCTCATCCCCTCTTCTTCATCTCTTCTCCAAGCTGGACCCATAGACTTTCCTGATAATTTTATCCTCCAAGCTATTCGCCATTTTAAGGTCCGCTTTTGGGCCAGGGGACTGCATAGCGCGAGACACAAAACGCCAGGACTCTCAGGTGGTCTGAATCCTGTATTTTTAGTTCATTCTTTTGTCGTTCTGTCTCCAACGTTGTGCAGGTTGTGCAGCTTTTGCTGAACAGTAACATGTGTGCGGCTCTGCTGGAGCCCAAACCTGGTGACAGCACCGATCCCAACGGCACGAGCCCCCTGCACCTGGCGGCCAAGAACGGCCACATCGACATCATAAGGTAAGTCTGATACCTCGCAGCTTTGGGATTCATAGAAACATAGAAGAATCAGCCGGCAGATTGGCCCCATTCGGCCCCGTCTAGTCTGCTTGTTTTTCCTTCTGTAAAGTCTCAGACCTTAATCATTGTAGATTCCAGAGCTATACGCCTATCCCATGCATGTTCAAATTCCTTTACTGTATTAACGTCTACCACTTCAGCTGGGAGACTGTTCAACCTAAATACCCTCCCTTTGTAAAGTAGAGAGAAAATATTTAGAAAATAGCTGGAAAGGTTGTTGGGATGTATCATTGTATTTATGTCACGGCCGTATTGCTCCGTTCACTAGTCCCAAGCCGCATGCTTGTAAGTTGGCAACACTGAACTCTCCTAACGTTCCCAGCTGAGTTCAGACAGAGTCCATCTGAGATCCGCTGCCCAGGGAGCTGCTACGATGGTGCTTGGGTGCTTTAAATAGCAGCGTGACAATCCCTCCGTTCTCAGTGGGCCGCCAGATGTCCCTCTTGGGCATAGCTGTGACGCAGTACAAACCAAGCAACCCGTGATCGTATTCTAAAAGGCTCGGTTCCGGGTTCCATGATGAGGCACGTGGAATAAACTCCCCTCCGTGCCACGCAGATACACACGGGTGGCTTTTTGAGGTTGGGTTGGATGTTCTCTGCGGAGCACATGTGACGTACAGAATGTACAGAGTCATTGTTATTATTAGGTGCTTGATACATTGTTGTCCTGCATGATGAAACTGGCCACCATGGACAATATTGGTCTTCTCCAAAGATACGCTTGAAGATGTGAAACGCGAAATGTTTTCTATCCTTATTATTTAGTAATAGGGTGGCTGAGTGTCTCTCCTTTGATCTTGGCTACATTGTAACTTGTATGGCTTCATCTCGCAGATCGTAGTCTTGCAGGATTATTAGTTATATGCCGTCGGCAGGCTGTTCTCCAAATGGAACATTTTGAAGGACGACGTTCTTCTGGTTCCTGCTTTCAGCGCAGAGACATTTGGCAAGAAAAACAAAGAACATTTCTATTAAGTACAGGTGTTCTTTTATCAAAACCAACGTTCTCGGGTGACAGAGACAATGTCAGTCCTCATACCGGCGGTGTGCGGCCAATAACTGTGATATATTGAAAGGCTCTTAAAACCCGAGCAATGCGTTCTGTGCTTTGTGAAAGTCTTATTTATCAACACAAATAAGGGACGCATGAATCTAAAATCTTACATTCCCACGTCTATAATTTACTTTTAAGCAGGAAATAGCATATTGTATGATTTACGTAGGTACATATCTCTTGATTGCATGAAATTTAGGTTTCTTTGCCATGCAAGTCAATGGCCTTTAGCGGTTGGAGCTGTACAATGTATTATGCTGTTAACAACAGAAAATTGATAGTTTTAACCTTCTGTCCCTTTAAACCGGAGGCAGCCAATTGGAAACTCTCCAGTCGGTTGGAACTTTCACATTTGGCTACTGGGGGGCATCTGGACCAATTCGAATGAACATTGTGGGTGATATTAGGGTGATTTTGCCAATGTCTCCTATGTTCAAGGCCAGGTTCTCCATGGTAGGGAGAAGAGGTCCACCAATACTTGGCTGGGCTGGAAGTTGCCAGCCGTCCCCGAGTTGCCATGATTCTCAGCCATATCCAAACCAAATACTGGCTAAGAGTCATAAACATTGAAGAGTTCCCTGCTGCTCTTGCAGAGTTTTTTGGACAATCTCAGGTCACCTTCTAGGCTGGAACCCAAGACAACCGAAGTATATATTTGACTTGATGATGTTGACCTGTGTCTGTCTCTCGCTAGGCTCCTGTTGCAGGCTGGCATAGACATCAACCGGCAGACAAAGTCCGGCACAGCGTTACATGAGGCTGCTCTGTGTGGAAAGACGGAAGTTGTGCGGCTCCTGTTGGATGTAAGATTTCATGTGCTTTTGATAGATTTCTTATTTTGATTTTAACACGTGGTGGTTACTAATCCAGCTACCCCCCAAGTCAACGCCAACGTGCTCAGTGAAGATCATGACATAAGAATGGGCCAGTAGAACCAGGTTGCGAATGGGCTTTGGTGGCCAACTAGTGTTGGCTTGCCCAGGGCCAAATTATCATTAAAGACTGCCAAAGATGGCGGCCCAAAAATATTCCAACCAGGCGCCAAATAGTCCTGCCGCTGATTTAAAGCTACTCAGGTCGGTTAAATTTCAAATTCAGACTCTTGAGGATCTCGTGAGCGTTTTTCTGCCGAGTTCAGTAACTCTCGGGTGATGTTTAAAGCGTAGAATAATAACTTTCAAATTAGCTGCATTTATTTTCAAATTAGTCATCACAGAATCCGCAGCCAACTGAAGACGCAGAGTCTGGAGGCTTTTCCAGCTTACTGAAAAAAATCGTTAAGATCATTAAAAAAAAAAAAAGGGACTGGGAATGGAATTTCAAAAAGACGAGATTTACCCCAAGAAAATGCCAACAAAATAAACAGTAAACATTACAGCAAATTAACCCTTTCAGTCTTATAAATGGCTGTTACCATCAATTGGAACAAAATCGCAGGCTGGCTCAGTATCCAGACAAGCTACAGAGATGTAAAACCTTCTATTATTTTACGACGGATACCCAAATTTTTCTCACACCACATTTTATATGAAATGAGGAATTGTGTATTAATGTGGTTTCTGAACGCACAATCCTTTAGTCTGTAAGGACGGCCCGGGGAGTTTTAGAGTTCAGAAGAGGGAATTTTCTTTTTTTGATGTGCTAATCCCAGGAGGGGCGAGATTCCCTCTTGGTACGGGGCTGATGTTCCCACATCAAAAGAAACACCGGAGGGATTGCACAAAACCATTAGATCTCTCCGTGCAACCATCGCCCAACCAGAGCCGAATACATTTTCTATCCGGTACTTTTCAGGTTAACACATTTGAGGTCCCCTTGTTTGCTCCAAATTCACAGGGGGCGTTTCATTTAACGGTTCCCGATGACTTTGACAATACCCTGTGTTGCTTCCGTCCGCCACCTATCCTCCACTCACAAAGGGTTAATCAGGTACCCCATGCGTATGGTTAAAACACTTTAGCACCCCTACAAATCCCATATATTCATTGTGCGGGCTTTTAGCTAGGTGTAGCCAAGGGATCGCAAAGCTTCTTTCCTCCAAATTCGGAACAAGGTCTTCCACCTCCTAAATCCACTGATAAAAAGCCCACCGATAGCTCCTAATAGCTCCGTTGGGTTCAGAGCCAAAAATAAAACATTCTGCGCACGCGCCGGAAATGCAACTTGTTATTATGTGTCCCCCGTATGTGTTCTTCTTCTTTGTAGAGTGGAATTAATGCCCATATCAGAAATACTTATAACCAGTCAGCGTTGGACATTGTGAACCAATTCACTGGCACCCAAGCCAGCAAAGAGATCAAACAGATGCTGAGAGGTGAGGGGTATCTTGTAAGATCACTTCTGTCTATACGTTTCCTCCCCGTTCGACGTTACAGTCCACGGATGGCTTCCTTAAAGGAAATTTAGACCTAAAAGATCATTTAGGCATTATTAACTTTCTAAAAGGTTTTGTGTCCCCCCACCCGGTGCCAACCTTATGACGTGTGCAATGGAAACAAATAAACCGGTTGATGAAGGCTGGCGGGGCCGCCATATTGTCCTCAATCGCAGAATTATCGAGAATGTTGTTATTTCAACATATGAACAAACTTTATGTCATGTTATGACTTTGAAATGGGCCTAAAGCATGACATTTAAAGATTTACACTTATTTCTGCCTAACATACCTTATTTTGTGAATTATATTAACGGGGTCCTCGTTGAGAAATCCCAACCTCACGTCAAATCAAAGGGTAGAATGGCCGAGGACACTTAACATTTTACAAAGCCAAGTTATGCCTACTTTATTTTTTGGGTTAATTTTCCCTTTACGTTCTATCAAGGTATGGAAACTTTTACACATACATTTTTGGTTACACTATGTGCTTTATAAAGCCGCCTCCAACTGTTTCCCATTAAGGATCAATTAATTGCAGCTTCTATTTGATAATTTTTTATGTATTTTTTTTATACACATCTCTTTCGTCGTAGATGCTTCCGCAGCTCTCCAAGTCAGGGCTGTAAAGGATTATTGCAATAATTACGATTTGACCAGTCTGAACATAAAGGCAGGAGACGTTATTACGGTGAGTTCCTGCCCACAGAGGCGTTCCTTCAGGTAAAACCATTACTAATATTTGGGGGAAACTAGCTATTTTAAAACTGATTTTTTTTTCAATATCAATTAAAAATAAATAATAATATATTAATAAATAAATAAAAATTAGTATAATAATATAAATAATATAATTGTTGTTATTATTATTATTATTATAATTCAGTATTCTAATAGCATATAGGTCAACTGTCTTTCACCACCAACACTTACTATATAACAACAACATTATAATTAAAATTATAATTATTATTATTATTTTTAATGTTAAATGTATTATTATTTTTAATGTAAAATTTTATTAGTGACAGGTCTAAATTAACTCATGTTAAACACATACAAGGTGGTACCATAAAGCTTAACCGCGAGGGTGTTGGGCCCAGCCGTGTAGGGCTAGTGGTCGGAGAAAAAAAGCCACCACCATTCTAAATAGTGATGTCATGGGACATGTTTCCCTACCATATCCTCAGGTTCCTTAAACACTAAAGTTCTTAAATTAAAGGAGAGGGGTGCAGGGGGTGACAGCCCAGCCGTTCCTGAACTTCTCTTCCTCTCCCCCATGTAAAGGTGCTGGAGCAGCATGTCGATGGGCGCTGGAAAGGATGCATCCACGATAACCGGACGGGCAACGACAGGGTGGGATATTTCCCATCCAACCTGGTGGAAGCCATCAGCAAGAGAACAGGCAAAAGCTCTCATTTGCTATTTTCTAATGGTCACTTTATTAAGATTTTATATTTCCATTGAAGTATCAAAAAATCTCCATAGTAACAGCAAATACAAGAAGAAATACTAAATCTTATATATTTATCATTCTTTGGGACCCTAAAAAAGATTGAGATTTTAGGCGGGCATGTCCTAAATCTAGAGAACAGAGCAGTGATCTCCCCGCTGACTATAATGGGGATTTTATATCTGAATCTCATTCCCTTTCAGCTCTTCTTAATTTCACAGAGGGAGTTATTTAGTGAATATGTCGTATGTAAATGTATTTCCTTCCAGTTATCTATTTAGCAAATTAAAGCCTCCACTTCAGGTGGGTAGATTTACCTATAAAGTAAACCAGAGTAATCTCTAACTTCTGATACTAGCAGTTAAGACCCCTCGGGGGCGGTCCTAAGAAAGGCAACATGACCCCGCCCAGTTTGTGTGTATATTTCTAGACATTCATAAGTATATATGGCTTAACACCTAGATTAGAAAACATTTCTCATTTTATTTAGAGTTAGAATGTCTAAAAAATATGTAAATTGCATAATTACCTCATGCGTTCTCAATATTTTGTTTTTAAAAAGTTCCATGAACACAGGAAAAAGAAAAAACTTGGCTTATAAACTCCAGGGTTGAAACATATTAGGCATCTCTGTTGGGAATTTTAGGAAAAAAATATTGATGTATTTTTCATTTTATTTTAAATACAAAATGATGACAGAAGAACAATTATTTTAGAAGATGATAGTTCTAGATGTCAAAAAACCCCAGTATTTATATTATTACAAAGGGTATATCCAAAAAAGGACAATTTTTGTGTCTGAATAAAATATATCAAATATATTAAGATTTATATCATTGTACATTTTACATATCACCCCAAATGCCATCAGCTTTATGTTTTTTTGCTGTTTTGATTTGTTTTTATTTTAAAAGCATCATTTTCATTCTGTTCTTGTCATATTATGTTCTCTCACCATTAGGTTCTTGGGTTCTATTTCACCAAGAGAACCCGAGGCCGCAGCACGTGGCCCGCAAGGTGCCGGTGGCTAACGGTGACTCGTATTATTCCTTCCACTGCCTGGTGCCGCCGTCCCACTCTCATCCACTGCTTTTCAGTTCGTTTGGTTATCATAAACCTTGCAGTAGCGCAGGGGAGCGGCACTATGCACCAGGTAGCTCGTCAAACCTCCATTCTTTGGTTTCATTCTTTTTGTGTAATTTCATATTTCTTTTTCTTGTTCCATATTTTCTTTAATTTTATTTAAGGCTTACTTATCATATTATAGCTCATAGTCAAGGTAGGAAAGGGTGTCTTATGTGTGATATGATTGACATATTTTACTCTCACTGTTCAGACTGGCTGGTATAATTGGGTCCTTCCAAGAAGGTTTACCTGTGTCTTCTGAACAGTAGCTGCTGGGTTCCTTGGGATAGTTTACTGGGTCCTTTCTTGGGCGAGGACTGTATGTTTTCTGGGCTGGTTAACTGGGTCCTTCCTAGGGGTCAAGGTTGATTTTTCCTGGGTTGTATCCTGGGTCCTTCCTAGGGTGAGGGGGCCGCATGTCTCCTGGGATGTGTCCTTCCTGGTGTGAGGGCTGTGTGTTCCTTGGGTTTCTATGGGGTTGATCCTGGGCTGTGGACTGCAGGTTCACTGAGTTGTCTCTGGGATCCCTCCAAGGGTGAGGGCTTTGTGTTCCTTGGGCTGGTTTACTGGGCCCTTCTTAAGGTCAGACTTTTGAGTTCCTTAGGTCCTTCCTAGGGCACATTCCTTGGTTTTTCAATGGGGTTGTTCCTAGCGTGAGGGCTGCATGTCTCCTGGGACGTGTCCTTTTTTGGGCTGGTTTACTGGGCCCTTCCTGAGGGGAGAGTTGTGGGTTCCTAGGGTCAGGGCTGCATGTTCCCTGGGTTTTCTATGGGGTTGTTCCTGGGCTGAGGACTGCATGTTCCCTCGGTTGTCTCCTGGGTCCTTCACAGGGGTAGGGGCTGCATGTTCCCGGGGTTGTTTGCGGGTCCTTCCCGGTTTGAGGGCTGCTTGTCAGCTGGGCTGGTTTATTGGGTCCTCACCATGGAACGTGGGTATCCCTCGGGGCGGTGGAATAAGGTCCTCCCGAAGGCCAATGTAGGTAGATGTTCCCTTGGCTGGTATATCTGGCTGTTCCCAGGTTTTTGGTAAATTATATTTCAAATGGGTGAGGTAAGTCCGGAAACACCAGCGTATCCTATTTCCAGATCAGTTTTCCACTGGTCGGAATAACGTAGTCTTCCTCTTGTCAGCATACTGTAACTTGGTGAACAGTCTCTTTTTTCCTAAAAATAATTTTCATAAATAATTTTCTACATAAAAAATGTACATCTTACCAACGAGAAATATCTGTTTGTCCGTCTGGTGGGGGTGACATTGTCTCCGCGTCTGTGAATGGTTTTATCGGACCGTGTAACGAGCTGTGCCTCTGTACTCTGTATCTGTCGCCGTGAAGTGCTGCGCGCTCTGTTTAGTTAATTGTTTGTGCTTAACGTTCACTTTAATGTGCAGCGCTTGCATCTGTTAAAATTACCGTGTAGGGAGCCGATAAATGATGTACATATCGTGGAGTGATGGCTGAAATCGTTCAGAACCCTCAAGTGGAACTTTCATTAATAGAATCTCACATTTTTTTATCCATATATCCTTTTTTTTAAAAAAAAATATCCACTTTATACCCAAAGAATAAATTCCAACTTGTAGGAAAATGTAGGAAAAGTCATCTTCCCAGCAGAAGAAACGGAATATGTAATTACAAATCTTTTATTGAGAAATCCAGTAACGATATTATATAATCTAACCACTTTCATAATCTAAAACTAGAGGGTCAGAGGCTTAGATGGAGAGTAAAGTAAAGAGAGTGGTTGGTAAGTGGAACGGCCTCCCAGCAGAAGTGGTAGAGGGTAATACAGTGAGGGGATTTAAACATATCCAGCAGGAGAAACGGGCAGATTAGATGGGGGGCCGAATGGGGCCGATCTTGATTTAACTGAACACAAGGAGGAGAAGGTGACACGTAGTAACTGTCATTTTTATACACCATGGGTGGTCTACCACTGTAATTGGGGGTGTTTCGGAGTTCTGAGCGGAATGTTTGCTGGAGTTTGTAACTTGATTGTTGTCGGTGATTGTCTTTGTTCCGCAGTTATTGTGTAGCAGTTGTTTTTGGAATTGTATTTTTTTGTTTGTTTGGCTTCTTGGCTTGTCTTTGACGTTATAATCGGTTGTCCTCCGGGTCTTGTTGCGTTTACTGTTCTTTGGGGGCTGTGTAATTACCGGTGGGCTTACCTTGCAGCACCCCGTTTTCATGGATGATTTTTTTGGGGGGTGTATACATGAATGGTCGTGTTTTCCTTTAGAAAGTTATCCTAAAGAATAAATAAGTTGAATTGTGATCCAAAAAGGACGGACTGGGTTGGCCAAGTAGTTGTTTTCTGTTGTCACTATGTATCTGTGAATCTAACTGAATATTTTCCGCAGAGCTGGATTTTTCGCTTGTCCAGATGGGGTCACAGAAACGTAAGCATAGAATTTATTGGTAATTTTGTTAGGTGGGCCATAACCTGTCCACCTGAATAATATGTTCTCTATAGAACACTACGCACATTATTCACGCTCACCTACAGTCTGTTGTTTAATGCCCTAAATCTAAAGTCTTAATCGACTGACCACTTATTTGCCTCAGTGACTAGCTGTTTTTACAAATCACTTGCCATACCTTGCCACATTGTTTCCATACCTTGACAGAACTTAGCCGATTGCATGTGCTGTTTATTTTATTTTTTTTAGTGCCGTCTGGGGGAACACATTTTTCATTGCGCCTGATCATTTGAGGACTTCCTGTTTGTTTGGCAGGAAGTGAGGAGTGCCAAAGGAAAACTGCTCCCCTTTGTGTATAGCCTGCTTAATGTAGTGGAGATTTTCTCGTTTAATTGGTCGTTTTCTTGGTGTGCATGACGGATTTTCTTTCCTGCTCGGGATAGTTGGCCGTTTTATCGATCTGTTATACTCGGTGTCTCCTGGTCTTTTATCATTTGCTCGTTTAGCCCCCTGTGACTACTTTTTGTCGTACTTGGTAACTGCTCGTTCTATCTTTTTGAAGCCTAGGGGTAGCTCACACTTATCTCTCTGGGTGTTGCTACAAGGTATGAGTCCCAGTGAGTCTTTAGGTGATGGCTGCTGGAGAGCTATCTGTTGACTATTCCGGTGTATGATGTGTTTGCGTAGGGCTTTAGGACCCCGTGTTTTCCTTCGTATTTTTTATTTATTCCTTACGTGCGTTATATTTGCTCAGAGCCAATGCCCTGCCTTCGTTCATGTATTTCATTGTCCCTTAAGGTTCCAGAGGATCCGAGTCCAGCCCATCTCATATGTCTCCAGGCTCAACTGCGATGGCGCCAGCTGAGGAAATATGGGTGCTAAGGAAACCGTTTGCAGGTAGCGAGAATCATTAATGGACCAACGCAAAGAGAATTTCTGATGAACCTTGAATGGTAGACAATGGAGGCTACCCACTTAGCGTGACCATGTGACTCAACTAATTAAGATTCTTTTGGGGTTGATGCTTGTTACTTAGTTGCCGCTCCCGTTAGAGTACTGGGTTGCATCATACATTGCACAAAATCTACGAGGTCATGTATGTCTACCATGGTACATGGTACCTACAGGCATGATCCAACATGTGGTTCCACCATCTCCAGCCCTTCACATCATATGATCTTCATAGCTGCTGTCCCGCTATGTGTCTTTCATTATACCACCATTGTGTTTGCACCGACACTCTTTTGTGTAAAATCCCCCATTCTGGACATTGTTACAGACGCTCGGCTTACACTAAATTATAGCCATGGTCAAGTTGGGCAGGAGGTGTAGGATTTGCCATTGGCTGGAATCTAGATCATGTCGGTCTTGGCATCACCACTAAAAACAACCAACAAGGATTTAATTTACTCTCTTTATGGGGAAAAAACGTAAAACATAATTTAGAGAGATATCGAGGATGCCTGTGAAGAGCAAACTTATTTAGATGACTTGTTACATTTTGTAGATTCGTGCCAACACTGGTTTAGGAACTCATGACACTTAAATAGATTCACGGAGAGCCGGTTTAATATATATTTTTTTGAGTTTGCTCCTGAAATCCGGAATTGGGATAATTTGGGCCCAGGCAGACTGGGTACCAGTGGGCCCTGGCGCTCAGCCCTCCAACCAACCTGCTTAACGAACCCTTGTTCTTGCTCCTGTGTCAGGTGGTGACCGCAGCAGCGTGGGCAGCACAGGAAGTGGCACCAGTGGGCGGAGCTCTGGGAGCGGCCAGAGTGCGGGCAGCGCCCACGCCATCCACGCTGGCGCCGAGGGGGTCAAGGTATATGTAGGGCGACTCTTTCTGCAGTGGGATCACGGTTGGGATCACGGTTGGCCGTGGCCATGCAAACGGTCACCTCTCGTTATCCCACCAGAACGTAGACCGCCTTTAACTAGTCTTGTGTACCGAAATGAATTTAAAGTCAGTAAATGTAATTTATGTTAATAACCTGGTTGGTTTTAATTCAAGAAGGCTATATTTGGCCCCATGCCATGTCTACTTTAGAGATGTCTCTTTTGGCACCTAAATGTGAAAGCACAATACTTGCATTAAATCATAAAGAGGGTGAGGTTTACATTTTTGAGTTCCCGACCGTAACAATGTGATCCCAACCGCCATGACCCTTAAAACATTAAAGCACCCGTAACGCTCTCCAAGTAGCCATGAAGTCTGGGAAGCCGTGATGTAACGGGGGCTTCCGTGGATAGAAGAAAAAAAAAAGCCCCAAGACATCCTCGTTTCCATATTTTCTTCATCTCTCTCTTTTTTTTTTGTCTTCTACATCCTTTTCTTTGGGTTTGTCCGCTTGTCCTTCCATTTCAGCTGCTCGCCACTGTCCTTTCCCAGAAGGCATTGGGGCAGGAGCCCGGAAATGCCTGCGAAAGCCACGCAGGTGCGTAGTACAAAGAACGTAACCCAAAAGCAACCCTCTGTTTGATGATATGGAGTAACTCTATGCACTTCCACCGTCGTTGGTCGTGACAGATCTACCGTGATGATACATTGTCTACCGACAGCGTATCTTTCATTCCCCCCCCCCCATATGCCGCCAGGCATGCCCACTAATGCCAATAACCCTTCAATGTGTGATAAGTGAGATTAAATCACAGAGAACATTGGCTTCCGGGCTTTGCCATAGTAAATAAATCCAGGCAAAGGAAAGCTATAGATAGATTTATTTAAGGAATAAAGTTATTATGTAGAAAAGTGATTTTAGAATTAAATCTGGAATAAAAAAACAAACATTATTTCTTGAATTAAAGAGAAATTCTAAGTAAAAAGCGTTAGGATGGGAGTGCATAGTCATACTCAGCGCATTTTGTCCCGGAGACTCGCGCTATTGACGTACGGAATACTAACATCCCCCGTTTTACATTAACATCCCCCGCTTTTAACGCTTCCACGGGATTATTGTCATGCGGGTGGAACTAATGCCTCGAATCCCGGTCGGTAATCGCTTTACGCATTTAACGGTACTGATCCCCCGCTAATCTCCTTTCTTATCTAACGCTGGCTTCCTCCGCCCGGAACGGCGCGTCTCGTCGATAAGGAATCCTCCGCTGCGATGTTATTTTTTGTTACACGCCGGGCGCCGCAGAGCTCCGGATTTTTTAATGCAAATTTAAGCATGCCGTGTAATTCCCGCATTGCTTTGCTTCGTAGTAGGATACTCTGCATCACTTTATGTAGCGGCACGCCGCTTTATAAATGATTATAGCCATGATTGTGCAGACTACAGTACCTCTTCACCTATGTGCAAGCAGGGCTGGGTTTAATGCATTTTATGGCGTCTCATCGGGAAGAAACATTGTAGCCATTGCTCCGTCTGTATTCCGGACAGCCAGATCGGCCGTTTCAAATCGGACCCCTAGGAATTCTACATACAGCGGCTCGTTAAGACGTGCAGAGTTTCAGCGTGTAGAATGTTATACACTAACTTAATAAAATGATTCCCGGCTCGCATGCAGGAGGACCTTTTTTTTGTGAGCTGATCCAACATCAGACACGGAGTAATAATAAGTCACCAGAATGCCTTCCTTACTCGCTGAACCGCACTCCTCTGCCCGGCTCTCCAGTCTCACGTCTTTTATTTGATCGTTTAAGGAACCCCTCGGCCTCAGAGCGTCGCGAGCTGCCCGTACAACGAGCAATCGTATGGCGACCCCACCAAGAAAACAGAGGCGCAGACAGAAGGGAAGGTAAGCAGGTTCGCTCTAGTGTCACCGCGGTTAACGTTGGCTCCTTTAGTCGGTGACCGGTTGGGTTGGCACATAGTACACGGCATAAGGGGGGTCTCGGACATAGGTGGGCACAGGGCAAGCCTGGGGATTACATAAGGTTATACAGAACAGAACAAAATGGGCTGACGCGGTGGGCAGAGTGGATTTGTTCTAGACTGGAATGGATGCATTGATTTCCCAGCCATGGCCGCTCGCCATGGTATCTGTCTGCCTCCCTTTAACCCTTAGACTTCTCCTTTCATATTCATGTTTATTATTTTTTAATTTTTCCATGATTTCCTTAATACTTACAGTTATATAATAAGTGATCCCAACCCCCGCGTGAGATTCTAGACACTTTAACATCGTAACAAGTTGGAATTTTCAAATAGCATTCTATTCAAGTTATTGCAACTATTCTTATTTCTTATTGTTTTGCATCTGCCAGCTGTTTTGGTAATGAGGTTGGATATTGTCTTGGGGGTGACCTGTTTTGGCCCAAAAAATATATTTTGCACAAGCAGTAAATTCCCCATTTTGTGGGTCTCTTCCGTTTCTTTTTCCCCCTTTCAGAGCTCCGAAGCGGTGTTTCAGTGGCTGTGCAAATTCCAGCTCCAGTTGTACGCTCCGAACTTCATCAACACCGGCTACGACATCCCGACTATCAGCCGCATGACCCCCGAGGTGCCGAAGCGTTACGGGGGAATGATTTACTCATACGTACCACCCGTCGGGATCCAAAAATAGGAGAATGCTGGGAATTATTAGTTTGTGTTATATTTGGTCTCTTACACCTGATTCCATGATTAGCCAACCAGCTAATGTGATATATGATCCATATAATATGGGTCACTTAGTAGGAAAATCCTAGGCATGTACATCTTCAGGTCTACTCAAACTTCTTGTGTAGCCATAAGTAGCCATGTGTAGCCATTTGAAGTTGATCTCAGTACCTTGCAGTCAGGTTTAAATGTAGAAACAAATTGGTTACCATGGACATCTGCTTTCTTTTAGGACCTAACAGCCATCGGGGTCACCAAGCCCGGACACCGGAAGAAAATCTTTTCCGAAATCAACAGTCTGAACATCGGAGAATGGCTTCCGGAGTATAAGCCGGTGAGTGGGCTTCCTGTGCTTCCTCAGAGAGAAACATGTTGATAGGACAACTTATCAACTTCGGGGATGTTTGCCTCTATGAAATCGGTGCCAACCACAAATAGATCAATAGAAGTGGCTGTAGGAACCCAACCGGACATCCCATGAGATTAATTTTTTAGAGGATTATGAGGATTATAATATTTATGGTAGGGTTTGTATTGACTTCACCCTAGTTACAGACGGGGTAACTGTAGCTTCTGACTCTCAGCATTCACAGCCGGCAACCCCTCCACTTTCTGTCCTCCTCAGGCAAATCTCTCCCTGTGGCTTTCGATGATTGGACTCGGCCAGTATTATAAAGTACTGGTGGAAAACGGCTACGAGAACATTGATTTCATTACAGACATTACCTGGGAAGACCTGCAGGAGATCGGGATCATAAAACTGGGTAAAAAAACCCTTAAAAAATTAGAATTTGGGCCGTGGGAAATAGTTTTCCCCTAAAAACATTAATTCCAAAAAGAAGTAGTGGTTTTATGTTAATTAATTATGACATCACTATATTAGCTTATTCATTTTCTTACTTACGTTGCTAAGTGGCAGCTGGCCTTAAATGCCGAGGCCGATTTTCATCGCAAGCCCAGCCTGGACTCGGATCACTCACTGTCTTCTCGTTTACAGGTCACCAGAAGAAGTTGATGTTGGCCGTTAAGAAACTTGCCGAGATCCAAAAGTCAGAATATGGCAAGTATGAATCTGGTAGCATGAGAAGGAGAGGACCTCAGAAGAGCATCGATGCAGTCTCCATAGAATCTCCTCCTCACGATGCAGATTGCCAGTCTCCAAAAATGAAGACCTTTCAGGAGAGCGAGTTGAGCGACGAGTTGCAAGCGGCCATAACAAGCGAGGGCCCTGAGGGTTCTGAGAAGCAGATAAACCATGTGACCCACCAGAGAGAAGGGTCTGGATATAGGGGGCCATCCCGTCTTCACCATGAGAGCAGCCTTAGTGGTCGAGCTAGACACATGAGCAGCTCCCAGGAGCTCCTTGGGGATGGAGGCAAAGGTCCAAGTGCAGTGATGTCTAAGAGCCAGGAGTACTTAACAGATGAGGTGAGGAGGGAAGAGGTGAGTCGAGATTCCAGGCCTGGTAGACAAGGACATTCCATAAAGAAAGCAAGTATTCCACCAGTGCCTGGAAAGCCAAGGCAGTCGTTCCCTCCTGCTGGGGCAAAGAGCTACACTCCACCTCAAACTCCTACCAAGGCAACTCCATCATCCCCACAAGCAACTGCTAAAGTGAAACCTACGCCCCAACTTCTTCCACCTTCGGACCGTCCCATGTCCCCCCGCTCACTTCCTCAGTCCCCCACACACAGGGGTTTTGCTTATGTTCTTCCACAACCCATCGAAGCTGAGGGCGCTCCCACACATCTGGTTCAAGCCGTTCCAGTTCTGCCAGTGTCCGTGCCAGTGCTGTGCTTACCGCCTGCAGAGAGCGATGGAGAGGATAATGATGAAGACGCAGGGGAAGGAGAACGCGGGGACCATGTGCGGCCCAAGAAACGAGCACACAGTCTAAATCGATATGCAGGCTCGGATGGGGAGAAGGAGGAGCTGCTGGTAATAGATGGGGGTCCCTATGGCACCGGCCAGAGACGAGTGGGTAGAAGCCATTCGGTGAGAGGACAGTCAGGAGTAGACAAAAATGTCAACCGCAGCCAATCCTTTGCGGTACGGCCCAGGAAAAAGGGGCCACCTCCACCACCACCTAAACGATCCAGTTCAGCCATTTCCGGGACCAACCTTGGTGATGGATTGTCTGGTGATTACATGGGAGAGGGATATCGGGAACAGCGGAGAGCCAGTGATTTTGGGGGGGTGGTGGACACTGGTAGTGCCGGCAGTGTAAAGAGCATAGCTGCCATGCTGGAACTCTCATCCATTGGTGGTGGGCCAAGGGCACTATCTGGACAGAGACCTAGGGGGGCAGAGGTTTATTGCGCTCACCTCTTACCCCATCCTGGCAGCCCTGAACTTCACCGGCTTCCAGGCATCGTGGCTGGAGTTAAGCATCGTGAAGCTATCGGGTTGGATGGAGAGGTGGTAAACCGCAGGAGGACCATCAGCGGCCCGGTTACCGGGCTGGTACATGCAGCTCGACGGGAGCGCCAAGAGGTTTCTAAAGCTCCAGACTCCCCTCGCAGTCCCTCCGATGTTATGCCCTTTGCAGAAGAACGCAAACAGACCGTCAAATACCGCGCAAGGCCGGTGAGGACGGAACACCAAGACTCGCAGGTGGCAGAACCTAAACAAGCAGACCTTTCATCAGTCGAGTCCAGCGTGACACTGAAACGTAGGATAAAAACCAGACAAGGCCAGCACTCCGGAGATGTCAAGTTCCTGCTCACAGAATCTGACACGGTGAAGCGCAGACCCAAACCTCGAGACAAGGACGGTGCAAGCGGTGGGGTAGAACCGCTTTCTGTATACCAGAATGGAATGGGTACGGTGAAGCGCCGCCCTGTGTCCGAAATGGTGGCAGGAGGAGGCAGCACACGACAGGATAGCACAGAAAACATAGCACAGACCCCAGAGCGCAGCAACAAACCCCCCGTCTCACCTAAACCTGCCATCCTACCGCAGGCTGGGAAGGGTCATGCGCCCTCTACGCCAACGATCGCAAAGAAGCCTGGTCCTGCTGGAGGTACGAGACAAATTATCAAACATGTCGTTAATATATGTTACACCCAGGGCATACAAATACTCGCCAAAGAGTATTAGAGGAGTTGTAAACAAATAAGTATGTTTCCTGCTGTTTCTATACACATTATTGGGGCTTTTGGGGCTGTAGAACCCTGTGATACCCTCATACCCAGCAAACATTCCTAGAAAAGAAGGGCATCTGGGGAGGAATCAGGGAAACAGGTATTTTGGGCCCAAAGAGGGTAACATAGAAGCTTTCACCACAGAGGACGTGGGGCCATGATTCCCACGCCACTCAAAAGAGGTCGACGCAAACAGCCTCCTTAGTTAATTTAAATATATTTCCCAGTCCCAGGTTAATGATTTTGCAAGCTGCCTGCCTTTTCATTTTGTATACTATTACATACAATTGCCTTTTGTGCAAGTTGTGAGTCATTTTTGGGGCATGCAATTATCTTGAGTCAATTCAGTAGTTCAAGTGGTCAATGTAGTTAAGGATTAACTTGATTGATAAGACTTGGCTCTGGTCACATGTCTTTGTATGATAACACTTGCAAAATAATCTGTGAAATCACCAATCTGTTAGTTGTTAGCAAGCGCCTGCAACTTTACATTTTGCAAGTTAGAGGTGAGGGCATGCGAGATGAATGTGAACTAGCATATCCTTGCTTGTCACTCGCGAAATCCCCGCTACATGACATTAAATAATTTAAAAAAAAACAAGAAAGCCAATGATTCCCCCCCACATATACAATTTCACCATCCCTTGCACGGTGGGGGGGGGGTAATTAAATAAACATTTGCTTGCTTGAACTTGGGTTTAATGCAGTTTCTCCTTATTCCAGAAGTAAAGAAGGTGATGGGGACTCCTCCTCCTGTCTCTCCCAAACCCACTCCTCCTCCAACAGCCCCGAAGCCCACCAAACCTCATGCGCTCATCCAGTCCTCCAGCGCAAGTTCAACCCCAGCACCCTCTCCCGTCAAACAGCCAAATAATGTCAAACCTTCCAGCACACCCCCGTCTCTGTGCTCCAGTCCTGCCAAGCCCCTGTCTCCGGGTCACCCGCTGCAGGTGCCAATCAAACCCCCTAGACTGTCCATCACTAGCTCTTCCATAGAGGGGGGCAGCAGCGAGGCTGCACAGCAGAAGATAGAGGAGACCAGTGCATCGCTGGCGGCTGCACTACAGGCCGTGGAGGAGAAGATCAAACAGGAGGATGCGCAGAAAGAGTAAGTAGAGGCAGGTCGCATGTGTGTAGAGACAGACTGCATGTATGTAGAGACAGACTGCATGTATGTAGAGACAGGCTGCATGTGTGTTGGGGAGGCTGTGTGTATATCGAGGCAGGCTGCATGTGTGCTGGGGAGGTGGCATGTATGTAGAGGCAGGCTGCGTGTGTGCTGGGGATGCTGCATTTCACAAACCTCATTAATCCCGTTTGGCTCTCGCTCAGTACATCCCTGGAAGAGAAGAGCACAGTCAGTATTCTGGATGACATCGGCAGCATGTTCGACGAGCTTGCGGATCAGCTGGACGCCATGTTGGAGTGAAGCTACAAGGCCTTTGTGTGGTGGTAGCCTCACGGCGAGATCACATTGACTGCTTCTTGCCTTCGCTCCCCTTGCTGGGTCCTGTACAGACCATTCTCCTCCTCCTCGGACCCTTCCGGTCTCTCCAGGATCCTCCATGTCCCTGAAAAACACTTTGAAACTCAGCACAAACGAGCAAAGCCTAATACCTCAGGATTGTGCCCATACCCTTGGGGGCAGCTCGGGGGAGGTCTGGACGAGATGTTTAGACGCCAGCTGGAAGTTGGCGGGAGATTCTGGTTTAGGCCGAGTGCCGCGTTAACCACACGATGGGGTTTCAGTGCGGTGTGAAGAGGACCGAGATGGACTTTAACCGCTTACTTGGTGAACACGTTGATGTGCAAAGCACTATGGGAGAAAACGAGGATGTCCGCTAGGGAAAGAAAACCCAAACATATTTACGACTCCCAACGCGCCGAAATCTTCCTGTTATGTTTCAATCTATTCCGTCTCATTGTGAGGTTGTATCGGTGAAAGAAACAGATTTCATTGGATGTCTTTTCATATCTTTTTCTGTAAAAGTGAAATCCTGGGTAAAAAAAAACTAAAAATGCCCCCAGCCCTGGGTGTAGTAGGTACAATGCTGCAACACTCAGAATACCTGGTCCGGGACACCAGAGTTATACATTCCAAGGCAGAGCTTTAATCGAAACTCCTTGGGGACCCAATCATGTCTTAAAGGGCCAACATCTCTTTTACAACCAGAATTTATCTACTTTTTTAACAACCCCCCCTCATGTCTAACCACGGCGTGGCCCCTCTGATTCTAGCCGTAACGTCAAAAAACTGCAATGTAATCAAAAATAATGTTGAAGGCTTAAAATAATCCACCAAACAAAAAAGCTTCGGGATTCACTCCTTCCATTATAATATATTATAATTTTCTGCCACCTGGGGGGCAAAATTAAGCATTTAAGAATCTTCCCACCAAGTGATGAATACATTTATTGACGCAGAGAAGTACGGTGATCACAGCCTGAAACCAACCTTATGAATGTGAAACGCGTTGGAATACAGAGGTGGGGGGGGCTGAAAGATAAGTTGGCGATCTCGCTGTAGCCAAAATGCGTGTATTTTTAATGCCACTAATTATTGGTATATTTAACTAATTTTATTTTTTGATCAAGAATAGAGCTGGAATAAGAGACCAGGGCAGGGCTGGTGGGGAAAAAAAGAAGCCCAGTCTATGGCCTCTTTTTTAAGCCCCCGATCTGCCCCGCAAGCCATAGACCCGTACAGCTTGGACTGGCCATTTGGGCCGCTGGCTGACAGCTCCACTCACCTTATTGAGTGCTCCAGGGTACAGCTGCCCGGCCATACACTAAGTGGTCAAATAAACATAGCATGCGGCCGCACTTACGTCATCAGAAGGCCTCTGGCCTTAAAGTGCCAGGGCCGCCACATCATCCCCAGTCTAGCCCTGCCTGGAAGAGACCTCTGAGGTCCTAAAAACATATTTTTTTCTATACTTTCCCCCAAAAAAAAGGTATCTCGGACTAAAGATCCCATTGATCAGGAACGTCATAAGCATAAGATCCGGCCCGTTCTGTAGAACAATCACCTAGTGCTTTGCAAATTACGGGTTAATTTTTGAAGCCGTAACTCCTGCTGCTTTTTTCCGCGTCCCGAGATATCACCGAAAAGCACAGACGAGGAGGAGGAATGAGAACATCTTGATTTTCAAATAATAGAAATCGTGGAAAGTTGTCCTTGTTTTAAATATTTGCATGAAATAAAAAAAAATATTTTTTAAAAAAATAGATTCCATGGAAAAGAAGCCCAAGAACGGACTTAAAAGCTCGTCCCAGAACGGTTTCTACAGAGAGACAGAAAAATAGCACAAGTGATAGATTTAACCCTTTCTGTCCATCTGGATATATTTAGATTTTTTATTTTTAATTAAATTAATATTTATTTTGAATTTTTTGCTTTTTGTTGCTAAAGCCGCATTTAAAAGGTGTAAATTTTTGTTGAAATTAATTAAAAAAAAAATCTAAAATCCATCCGCAGAAGTGGAGAAAGGGACGAATTAATAAAGTAACACCTGCTGCTATGGACGGGGTGAAATGTTTTCTTTAGAATTTTAGGACATTTTGATTTATATTAAACCCAGATGGAAAAAAAAGAGTGTAAATATATGAGTGGCCAAAAATAAGAAATTTTAGACATTTTTAAAGAGCCTTTTAACGGCTTGGTACAAAATCTATCAAACTGGTTTTAAACAAATCTACATAGAATATGTTTCGAAATTTTGAATTTTCCAAGTAAGGTTTTTGAGAAACGCAATGGAATTCAGGAAAAAAAAAATGGAAACGGGGACCACGCATAGAAAAATTACATTTAAACCCGATATTATGATCCATAGGAAAATTCTGGAATTTTCTACACAGATCTACGTATTTTTCATCAGAATTGTTTTTTGCAAATGCACGTAGAAAAAAAAAAAAAAAAAATATTACAAACCTTGTCGTAATCACAAAAATTTGCATTTGTAAAATGGGTCAAAATTTTAAATATGTGGTCGATAATTTAAAATGCTTGTAGTGTAATCCCCCCCCCCCCGAAATTAGCATTTTATTTTGTGAGGGCCAAATCTAACATAGTTGTCACAAACGATATACAAAAATGCCCATTTCTGCTGCCCGTGTGCCGTGTGTAAATCACTTTTTTCCAACATGAAGTCTTTTTTCTGTGTATGTTGAGTGTACTGAGAATTTTGGGTGGGATGGGGAATAAAGGGGTATTAGGGGCAAAGCTTGTGAATTTGTCGTCCGCAAAAAACAAAACAAAACACGCAAATCGCATTTGTTCTGGATGTGAGCGAATTGCCTCATTTTAATGGTGCGTTTGTTTGCTTTTTTTTCCCTCCCCCTTTTAATTGCAGATGGTACAAATTTAACCTCTTTTCTGCTGGGGAGAATCCACAAAGGACCAGCAGCGAATAGGTTTATATTTAAAATAAGATTGAAAAAAAATGAAGAAAAAAAGTGTTACTGTGATAGAAAAAACGTATTTAAAAAGTTGGCAGCAAAATTTAAAAAAAAAGAGGAAAATATTCATTAAAAGGTCTACATGATTGATACGTATATAACATATATAATATAAATATATATATATTTTTTATGATTAAGTTAAGAACAAATCTGTACTGTATTCCTGTTCTGTGAAAGCTATGCATCTTGGTGCTTTTTTCCCAGCAGTGATGTGCTTTTACGGTTAATTAATATTGCTTTTAAGTTGTGGTCTGTGACGCAGTATAAATACGTCTTGAACGTTTTTTTTTTCTTCTTCCACTCGTTGTGTGTGCGTTGATACACGTGCATACAATACCAAACAGACAACAAAAAAAACCACAAAGATATCTCTATGGGAAAAAGGAAAAGGAAAAGAAAATTCTATTGTGGAAGAGATCTGGAATTCTCCTGCCTCTCTCTCTAAGCACATTTTATTTTTACCGCAGAGATATTGAAGGGGTTCTTCTGTGTTCCTCATCCTCCTGTTGAGGTCTCGCTCGGCTTTCTCGGAAGGACCTGTCTGTGGCTGATCCAAAAAAAAAAAAAAAATATTGAATAAATGTTCTGTGGTCAGCCTTGTCGCTTGTGTCACGGTGTCGTTCATTGCGTACTTGGTTGTGGAATACGTTCCCAGGTAGAATGTACTTTGTAACATGCAAGGAACTGAAGAGATTCAAATTCCGAGCCACTTTGTAACGCACCTCTTACAAACACGAGACACGGTGACCGCTCGGGACGCGACATCGGATGTTCCGAAAATTAGCGGCCCACTTAGTTCATATAATCAAGTATAACGCATGTGGCGTGACCTCCAGTACTATATGCAGAATGTTTTACAATATTTAATATCTGCCTCATGCTCCTCCACTTCCTGTTTGTACTGAAAGCAGGAAGTGTACTTATGTACACTTCCTGCACATTCACTGTAGGTGGAAATAAAGGGGCGGAGCAGCAGCCAATCTCAACATTTAACTGCCATACATTATATTAATTGCGGCTACTGCCACAGACTGTAAAGCAGGAAGTATTTATCTAAAAATATGGGAAATATTTAAAGATTTGGTAATATTATATTATTTATGCAGTGTATACCTGCTTAGTATGCTGTATACTAAACTCAGCTCTAGATATTAACATTATAGCTGAATCCGTGAATAATAATCCAGACATATTCTTCATTTGAGTTTTATTGCAAATGAAGAAATAGACAGTCCCTAAAAGCAATAAAAAAAAAAAAAGGACTAAAAACGCAGGTTTGCATCTGGAGAGCGGAGGCGTCCGTGGGACGCTATTTCATAACTTAAATCTGTGATTAAGGTCCAAGCAATCAGCCGTGTCCCCTGCATACACAATAACACAGGGGTGGGATCAGAGCTGGGGGCAGGAAGTGGAACAGCAGACTCCAAATGTGCAAATTACCCTCGAGGGTATAATTTGCCCCGGGAGCAAAAATCATAACAAAGAGAAAACAAACATTTTTTTGTAGGTGTAAAAACATATAATTTGTGAATATCAACATCAGAAGTAAATTACATCAGGTATTCAGCCCACTGAGGTATGATGCCGTGTGTATATGAGCAGCTGTAAGTGGCCTTATTATTAACTCATTCATATAGCGCCATCATATTCTGCAGCGATGTACAATAGGAGTTGTACCAAACTTCCACAATGTCCGGCTATCGCTATAAAGTCAAAAGCCCTAACACTACAGGCGGAAAATGCTTAGCAAGGTGGTTGTAGGGAGTGTAATGCGTAATTATTACCCCCTTCTTCATAAACTCTCATTACTATTTTAGATCTTTTTACAAAAAACAAGAATCTGATTGGTGGATCGTATCGTGTAGCGAAACGCATCGGCGGTCAACAAGTGATACAATCGCTCATCTGGCTGGCTCCATCTAGAGGTTGAATTTAGGTATTACAATTTAAATTACCTATTTAAAAAGTGATTTTGGTGGAAAAGTTAAAAGCAAAAAGATTTAATGATCTGATCAGCATGAGCATTAAGCTGGTTGCTACGGTGATAAGACCACTTTTCAAAACCTTAGCACCATAACCTCCAACTGTTGCCTTTTAACGCATACTCCATGTCTGCTTTAGAAGATAAGATTTGGATGATTTCGGTTAATGCTCCCTAATATTATTAATAATTATTATTAATACAATTTTAGAAAGATCTAGAAGCCTTTGGGTTAGATGGTTGGCACTGGGGTATCTTCTGAGTTAAAAACACGTGGACCGCGTTTATGGTATTACAGGGGATGTGTCGGAAAAGTGTACATGCGCTTATAAATTAAATTATTTTGTAAAAATCACATGAAAATCACTTTTTCTAGCACAATATATAGATCGGGATTCTTTTTGTTCATATGCCAGGATCCACTTTAATAGCCAGACTAGCACTTTGTGCACGAAACGCGTCGGGCTACCATACAAGCTGCGGGTCCCTGTGCCACGCGGGACTATGATCGATCACCTTTTTTTTTCCGTGTTTGGAATCTTCTTTTTCTTTTGAATTTGGATAACGTATCGGCGAGATTTCAATGTACCAAACATGGACGTCTGAGAAGCTTTAGACTTGGAGTTTTGTTTTAGGAGCCAGACTGATAAGCGACAGCTCCGTTTGGGATGATCCTTCAACCTGTTGGCAATGGAAGCATGAGGGGATTCTCCGCGAACCACCGGGTCGCTGAAAATGATCTGCGTGCGCGATTCGACACGTGCCATGGGGCATTATTACCATGCTGTGGCCTGAAGGCTGTGATGGCAGGGTAGCCGGTGGCCACCTGAAGGCCATGTGTCTGGGTGGGTGTTGGTGAACGCTCCCTCCTCACTATGGAAAGTGCAAGTGATGCAGACTATTCACACGCCTTTCACGAGGAAGGTGGAGGGTCTTTCCTTCCCGTATAGAGGTCACAGTTCCTGCATCACTGGGGCGAGAGGGCAGTCCAGCTCAGGAAAGACAAGCGATACCGATTCCACGCCGATCTCCTACTGTAACCGGCTGAAAGCTCCCCGCGTCCGTGCCAAAAAAAGAAAGTCAGCAGTAGATACTGCCAGTGTATGCTTCTGGTTGTGACGCAGCACTGAAAGCGAGGGGTTAACCCAGCTTGGTTCTGTTAGCAGGTCCAGACCTGAAAGAGAGGACAGAAAATTAAAAAAAAAATCTTTACGATAAGAAAGGAGCGGTTATAGAAAACACAGTTGGCATAAGGGCAATAAGCACTAAATGAAGCGCCACACCGGGCATTTTCCGTAAGGTGCCTATTAACAGTTTGCATACCAGATGTCTAACCTTCTAAGGAAAGCACTTTAAAGTTTATACATTTGTTTATATTGAATATAAGTGCTTTTTCCCCCAGCAATGATCAATCTGGCACACGTACCTTCACTGTACTGTCCACCGCGCCGGAGAAGAGGCGTCCCCGGGACACGGCTAACGCTGTGACGCTGCCCTGGTGTCTGAGCAACGTCTGGGTGCAGATCATGTTATCCATGCTCCAAACCTGCAGCGAACAAGCGGAAAGGGTGAGAAATGTCACCTTGCACTCGTTCTGTAACAGTCCCAACAATCAAGGCTGCTTAACATAAAATCATTACTGAAAATGATTCTTGATAACCCTCTGGGGATCGTAATACTTCTCGGCACGAGGAATGCGCGTGGTATTCGGGAAAGGACTGGGTTCGCAGCTACGTACCCGTAAGGACCGGTCGTAAGACGCGCTGAAAACCTTGGTTTGATCCGGGGTGGAGATGACCGCCAGGGCGTACACGGTGCCCACGTGCCCGGTCAGAGTCCTCACCTGCTCCTTGGATTCGATGTCCCAGACCTTTAGGGGGGAAAGACGTATTGGTTGACATCGCACGTATCTCCAAAGTGCCAAACAATTTACCAATATTCCATACCGGAATTCATTTCAAGAAATAACATCAACCTAAACAAGAGACTTTGCAAAGACCGCCGAAAACCCTGGACGATACAGTCGGCCGTCGCAGGAGACGCGAGGAAGTCATTAACTCACGTGGATGAGGTTCTCGTATGTTCCGCACACAATGTGATGGTTGGTGACGGCGATGGAATACACGCTCCCACCCGACGTCTGGAGAACGTGGACACACTCCAAAGTCCGGATATCCCAAATCTAGAACACAGGAAGAAAGAGTCTAAAAAACACTCAGCGAGCATCTAGAACAGGAGTAGCCATTTGGTGATTGGCCACCAGCTGAAGGATCACGGGATCACTGCCGGTTACTGAATATGTTCTTCCACCACCCGTTCTATGGATCATTATCACAGTCATTATAGATTATTGGAACCTGAGCATTCATTCCATCGTCTCACCTTGATGGTCTGGTACGACCCGCTGTACAGGTAATTCTGTGACGCCACCAACGCCCGCACCCAGTGGTTGAGGCCGGTCAACTCCTTCTTCAGCTTTAAGTCTGTACCTACAATGTCCCACACCTGAGCAGATGAGAGAGACGGAGGACGTCGCAAATTACTTCTCCACATTTAAATCTTGTGTTACTTCATGTGACCCGAATTTGTTCTTCCCGATAACCTGAAGCCACAGTAAATGTGCTAGATGTTGCACATGATGTAGAACAAATGGCGTACGTTCTTTGATCGACTTGAATGTAGCAAACGAGTCGATGTTCCATAATCTGTAAAGCATTTTGGGGCTGTGCCAGCTTCAGAAGTAATATTTTAAGAATGACTCCTGTGGTTTTGTAGTAAACCCTACGATTCCACCATGAACCAACCTTGATTGCTTTCAAGGAGCCGCTGAACAGCATGTTGTGAGAGGAGACCAAGGTGCACACAGGGTTGTCGTGGGCTCGGATGGTGTTGACCTTCAGCAGAGTTTGAATGTCCCAGACCTGGATAGGAGGTTAGAGAAGGTCAAATGCTTTTTGGATCCTCTCTAAGCCACCGGCTAGTAACGTGGGAGCGTAAAGCCTTAGATTATGGAGACCAAGTCCCTTCCCCAGGACACAAATACTCACAATAATAGTGCAGTCTGCCGAGCCGCTGTACAACTTGCTTCTAGACAACCAGAAAATGAGAAAAAAAGGAAAAGTAAGTACTGAAGATGAATCAATCTCCGAAATCTCAGCGTTTATAACACCTCTCCCGGGGCGAGAAGATGTTGCAGGTTCTTACCCCTGTATACAGAGAGCTAGCACTATTCCATCGTGTCCCTCCAGGGTTTTTTGGCACTTGTAAGTCGTGCAAGTGTCCCACACCTGGAAAAAGGTGAAAAGCCAGGGTTAGCGCCACAGGTCACCAGAGGACCAAGCATGGCGGGACCGCAAAGAATCGGCCAGGAGGACACAGTCCTTACCTTGATGGTTTTGTCCGATGAGCCGCTGAACAGCAGGTCCCCGATCGAGTAGACGCACAAGCACCAGACAGGACCTTGGTGTCCCACAAAAGTACCCTTACATTTAAATATCTGCTGCGGGTCGTAGGCTGTGAAATATCAGAAGAGAGAGAGAGGAGAGTCGGCCGCTGTGAAGAGGTTCAATACCAGCATACCGACCGCTATATGCTTCAGTTATATCATCCCTTTAACCACTTGATGCCCAATACAATTAAACAGCCACAGGAGCTTGCACTTACACCCCAGTATGCCCATGTTCAGCCGCGCGTTGATATGAGAGAGTTCGTCCTGTTAAACAGAAGGGGAACAGTCAGAAAATATCGAATGTCCTGCAGAGAAGCCCACCCGAGAAGATGGATTAACGCTCTTGGGCTATGGCTGACATGGGAGATGAATGTGGGGGCACAGAAACATAGAATATGCCCATCCCATCCACGTTAAAGTTCCCTAACTGTATTAACCTCTACCGCTTCTGCTGGGACGCTGTTCTACTTATTTACTACCCACTTAGTGACGCAAAGCTTCTTTATATTACAGGTGCATACAATTCTTCTTACTAAAGTTGACCGGGGCATCTACTAAAGGGATGGAGGAAAGGAGCAAGTAGTGAATAAAATGAATGATCGCTTACATTTAACATCGATGCATCTCTGCGAAACTCCATCAAGTCTTCGCTCAACTTGCTTTGGTTTTCATCCAAGACGTCTGCAAGAACAAAAAGACTGGATGTTAAATATGCAAGAAGAAGGTGTGGCGACGGATACGGAGCGGCGACGGATACGGAGCGGCGACGGATACGGAGCGGCGACGGATACGGAGCGGCGACGGATACGGAACGGCGACGGATACGGAGCGGCGACGGATACGGAGCGGCGACGGATACGGAGCGGCGACGGATACGGAGCGGCGACGGATACGGAGCGACCTTTCAGCCTTGATCTGCGAATCTCCCACCGGCCAGGGGCAGTCTCTGCCACCATGGTCTCCATAATGTATCTTTGGAACAATGAACATTCTGTAGGACGCTCAATCTTAGACTATGGACTGCAGCAGAGAGACGGCGGCTTTAAAGATGGATTCTTATTTTTGGTAAACTACCCCCTATATTATACCACGGGTCCAGACTGCAACAACAAAGCAGCCGCCTGGATACTGAGTTTGGTTACGATGTAACTGATGATGTAATCCAGTGACAGCAGAAAGGTTTGTGGAAACAGCGTTTGGGAAGGATGCCCTTGCTGCGTTTCCAGGTTCATCCGCCGCCCGGGCGCTGAGTGCGGAAAGATAAGGCGCAAGCGAGGAGGGGGGGGGTTAGTTTCCTACCAAACCTACCAAACTTTAGCTCCAGGTTTTTCTCCACCTGGTCGATTTTCTCGGAGAGCTTCCCCAGCATGGAGCGCAGGAAGGCGATCTCCTGGTCCTTTTGGGTCATGGCCACCTGCATTTCATGGAACCGATCGTCTGTCTGCTGAAGGAACTCCTTCAATCCCTCGAACTTGCACATCTCTAGGTGGGTCTCGTAGGTGTCCTGGTTCCCTATGAACGTGCACCTGGAAGCCAAAGGGTGTGACATTGTATCAACCGCGAAATTCATTCAATCACGTTCAGTACAGATCGTACGACCCCCGAAAGCGGTTTACGAACGCACTCGGGACACAATCACCAACCGCTTACTTCTTTGGTGGGCTACAAGGCGAGCAAGAGGGCAATAGACCCACCGATGTGCCCCAGTCTGAAGACCCTCAGCCGAAATTAGCAGCTAGTTTTACATCAACAAAGTCAACTCTAAGTCTTCGGTTCATTCACTCATCCAATATGGTTCTTCAGCCAATAACTGGACCCTAAAAATATCGCTTTGACCTAAAACCTGTTGGGGGGGGATTCTTTGTTCCAGCGCTACCCCACAGAGGTGTCCGTACCCGTATTTCGAATGAGGACACTTTATATGTTCACACTCTTTCAGGTGGGCTTCCATGTTCATCTTCAGCAGCGGAGGACAGTTGGGATTATTAGGACAGCGCACCGGTCGGTAATCACAGCTGCCTTCATGGTCCCTGGGAAGAAAAACGGAAAAGAAAACACAGAAATGAACTTAACGGAGGCCGACAATAAATATAAAAAATAAAGAAAAGCAACCCTAAAAAAGGAGAACATTACAAAGATGTCGCACTGGCAAAAATTCTGTTTGCGGGATGAAAAAAAAAAAAACATATAAAAAGTAGGAAGAGAGCGGCCCCCGTGGCCACCTCCCCAACTTACTTTCTGGCACTTAGCTTTATGGTGAAGGGGCAGCCGCGAGGATCCACTTCGAAAGTAGCCGGCTTCCCATTGGCTGAAGGACGACAGCCGTATTTACAGTGAATAAACAGCTCCCCAATCTGCTCGGCGACAGCGATGTTATTCACCACCACGGTAAGCTTAGCGTTATCCACCGGACACTTTTCTGGGGGGGGGGGGGTAAAATAACCACGTTAGCCCCAGAGTCTCTGATACTTTTAATTCAGCAAAGAAAAGGATATAAAGTTACATGAGCTCTCAGGGGTCTCTTCTTCACATAGTCAAGGATGAGCCCTATCACCATTACATCAGAAATTATGAAAATCCCCATAAACGGACATCTTTGAAAGAGACAGACATTCTCAGTGCGTATTTGGTTTCTGCACCTACCGGATGTCAAGGCGCACCTCCTGCAAAACGTGTGCTGTGGGGGAGAGAGGGGAGAGGAATAAGTCTCATTCATCCACATTTAATGGGGGGGGGCAGCAGCCCCAGCGCTATAAGGATGGAGCGGGAGGCAGGCGTCGCCTAAACCCAATGCATTTCACATTCATCCATGGCTCCAGCCAGGATGATAGGAATCATAGTCCAACAGCCACAGCTCTTTCTCCACTGCAATCGCCTGTTTCTAAACTGAACTACATCCCCCATAATCCTCAGCACTGGTCAGCGCCGTCAATGGCGACGCTGGTTTTAGGGACATGTTTTAGCGTTTATTTTGTATCTCGGCTCAGGGGTCTTGCGGTTTCTGTGCTCATGGAACGTCTTTTGTTTTTGGGGTGCAATCATTAACAGGACATTTCAAACCCCCCGGCTTCTCTCCGACCCCTACTGCCCGTGCAATGTATAGGCAAGCATGAAATCACCCCCCCCACGTTACGCATCATCCAGGGCCAGCTCGGCCCTTCCCGCAGAATGTAAAGTCGAGGAATAAGCGTTCGGCTCTCCTTTACACTCTTGTGTTAGTGAATAAAGCCCCCAGCCCCCTCCAGGACAGCTGCTTCCGCTAACAAGCCGCGGGCCAAGTTCTGCTCACTCCGGCTGCTTCCTGCCTGCAGTACTTTCCACGGCTGTGCCTGCGCGGCTGGGGAGTTTCCGGAGCACAGAGGAGGAGCGCGGCTGACCCCACTCGGCGATCCTCTCCTCCTTTCGCCCCACCAAATATTAACTTATTGTGCAGGGACAGCCCGGGAACAGAACTCATTTTAAGGCGTACTTTCACTAACACCCTATCTACAACACGGAGGACGGCGGTGAGCATCCGCAGCTCTATAATAATATATAATCCTTACAGTAACGGAGGATAAATGTTAGAACAAAAGGTCATAACCTAAACCCAGAAACTCAGAGGCTTAGATTCAATGTAAGGAAGTTGTTGAGAGGGTGGTAGATAAGTGGAACAGCCTCCCAGCAGAAGTGGTAGAGAGCAATACAGCGAGGGGATTAAACACGCATGGGATAGACATACGGCTCCTGAATCTAAGACGAGACCAACGACTGATTAATGTTTGAGTTTTAAGAGGAGGAGAAAAGGGGCGACTAGATGGGGGCCGATCTGCCGGCAGACTCTATGTGGCTCCCTGAGACTCTATGTGGCTCCCTGAGGGCGGCTCAGCTTGCCCGTCACCTTTAAGTCGTGATCTACGATACACGGCTTACAAAACACACGCAGTCACAATGTTTGCAACACGCTTTACACTAAAACAGAATAAACACAATAAAAAGAACCCAGTGTGTTAAGAAGAGCGAGCTCAGAATGGACACTTACCCCGCAGGTGGTGATGACGGGATCTTTAAAGACGCCGCAACACAGCTGGCAGCAGAGCTTCACCGACGGCTGCTCGGCAAACACTAGAGGGTCCTTGATCGGCACGAAAGAGAAGAACAGGCGTCAGGGGCGCGTTTCCCGAGCAGGTGCGTCCTAGGGGTCCCTACGCTGCGACTGCTAGGCATGACCAATACATTGCAGATAACAGGAGCACCTAAATCCCGCACTACGCGGACGTCCTTACAACGCCGGGAACATTAAGTTGGGATCGTTCCCGGAGGACATTTCTTTCGGAGACTTTAATTCTAGATATTTTTTTTCTATTACCAAGTCTGTCCTTCTTTAAAGCAGGTGCAGGACTCGGCGGTGCGGAGAGTTCTTTCTGTGGAAGAACAAGCAGGCGCCGTCTACTTACAGCTCCCTGCCGCGCTCTGCGCCATCTTTATGCGTTACTCTTATGCGCCACTCGCTCTGTGCCATCTTTATGCGTTACTCGCTCTGCGCCACTCCTTACCGGCTCGCCTTCTTCGTCGTGGAGAGAGAAGGTGGAGCGCAGGGACATGCTGGACTCTGAATGCAGGGAGCGCACGGAGATGGCAGAATCCGAGCGCCTGGGAGTGCTGATGGGAGGCTACAAAACGACACCCCCCGAAAAAGAGAGAGGTGAGAATCCGTCAGACAGCCCGCCGGCCGCCGCCGTCCGACATCCACGCGCCGGGCTCCGAAGCGGAGGGAGCGTCCTTCAACAATCCATCGCACAGAAGGAGGCGGCCGCCCCGGGAAGCCCCGCTTTGTACGCTGCTCATTCTCTGCTGACCGTCCGCCCGGCTCCTCTAAGTCAGGGTGAGTGGCCGGTACCTGGCCATGTGAGCGCACTCATGCCGGAATGAGGGTGGGGTGTGCCCCGTGGGGTGACGCCGTGTCCCCCCCGAGGTACGGAGCCGGAGCCGGAGCCGAGCGTGCGCGGCCGGTTGGCTGTCTGGCTCCTGCCAGCTCTGTATACGCCGGGACTTCCTCCTATTGAATTGAGCCGCTCGGCTGCTTCCTGCCGGAGATGTCAGCGAAGGGGATTTATATCGAAGCTGGAGAGGGGGAGGGGGAAAGGGCGACTAAGGGGTCCCTATTAACCACTTTGTTACTGCTGCACTGCAACACCCATGGCTCTCAGCCGAGCGCATCATGACTTTCCTGGTTTAAGCAGCAGTGATGCTGTCGCAATTCATGCGCAGGTGACTACTATTATAATCTGAGGTGCCGGACTATAACTACCTGTCCACTCGCCCTCGGTCCTGCTGCTGTGAAATAGAACAGCCTCCCAGCAGAAGTGGTAGAGGATAAAACAGTGAGGGGAATAAGACATGCACACTCCAGCCGTCATACGCGCTTTAATTTTCGTGTGGCCTGTTTTAAAAATGCCCACTGATTTCATCAGAAGTACTTACCTGCCACTGACTGACAGCTGAAGCAGCCAATCAGTGACAAGTAATCCCGGATCACGCAGGTAGAAAGAAGCTTTTGGCTACAAATCCTGTGCCAGGCAAGTGATCCACTCGATCACTTTTACGGGACACTCACCATGCCGTCCTCTTCATCCCTGGGGGAGAAGGTGAGGGTGCTGGAGGAGGATGGGGTGCGGCGGTGCTGTTTGAACGTGTTGGTCCCGTCCGCTGCTGGAGAAAGAAGAGATGCGGTCATGGAGTCGCCGTACATGAAGGACTCGTGCCGTCTGCTGACCTGGGCCAGCGGAGTACTGCCGAGGGCTACCCGCTGCGTGCCCAAACCCAGCCCCCGCTCCGCATGGCTGCTAACCTTTAAAGCCTCTACCTGACCTCATCCAAGGAGCAAGGTGGGCATGGAGGACTAACCTAACCTATCAAAGATACCAAGCTGGGAATGGGGGAGACTAGGTGGCCCTAGCGCTTCACGGCCTCCCGGCAATAATCGGTAAAGTATGGGGGCCACTAGGTATCCGCCTGGTGTGACCGATGGCCAGTCCGGGCCTGCTGAGCCGTACCCTGTTCACGCTGTCCTCAACGCACCGCTAGGGTGTGAGCATAAGGTTTTTTTTAACGAGCAGCCAATCAGGATGTGGACACCTGGTGCATTGTGGGAATTGATGTTCTAAACACAAGAGCTAAGCAGCTATGCAAGTAAGTATATATAGGGCTTTATAGTTTCTAGGCAGCGACCTATCAGCGTCGGCTTTTGTGTCACATTACAATTAAGTGTTCCCGGCACAAAAATAATTTTTTGGGCAAATAATAAGGAATTATGCATTTAGTTCTAAAAATGTTGCATTCAGCAGAGTAGGTAGAAGCGGAGGGTCTTTTCTCCCCGGGCTGCTCCCCGCTCACCTTTCGTAATAGTCGTGACGGCGGAGAAGGCCGGACCGAACGTGGTCTCCATTCTGGTCTGGGGGAAGAAAAGAAATGGGAGCCAATGCTAAAAATATACAATTTCTCACTGTCCTGAAAAGAGAGAGAAAGACAAAAAAAGAGAGAAAGAAATAGTAAGAGAGATGAAAGAGATCAGCAGAAAGATCCGAGGAAAAGAGGGGAGCGAGAAGAGTTTAAAGGGGCATCCCAACCATCACAAGCACGTTAATATCAGAGGATATGATTGTTCTGTGGCCCCTTTAAATGTTTGCGGTGTCTTTGTTGGGGGTCCTGCAGAATCCCCCCCCAATTTACGCCTTTCCCCACCCCCAGCTTTATGCCGTGTAAGAGATGGCTTTAGCAAGGCTGCCAGGGACTGTGCACCGTCCCTTTAACGCTCATCTGATGTTAAATTACAACTCCTATGACACCGATCACAGACCCCTCCCCCCACCCACTACGTGAAGTACGGAGAATACGGTTACCCCGTTGGTGTTCTCCGTGGCGACGTTCGTGGCACCGGCTGTGAAATGATTGAAGCGAGGATTCTTGCCGGAGGTCATGCTCTAATCCGGCATCAGCGGGCTGTGTGATGGGGAGGCGTTAGACCCCGGCGGCGGCCCTCGGACCCCTTCAAAGGGAGACAACACAGAAGGAGTCAGATCACGGAATGGGAAACACGGAAGAGCGAAAGAGCCCCGACCGCTCGGACCTAAAAAAATACATACATAGCTTTTCTGATGATATGGCAACAGAGGCTTTCCGCCTATCACTTCCATGGTGCCATTAGGCAGTGGGAGGACTTTGTCACGTTCATCAGCGCGTCACATCAGTGGATTTAGAATGTAAGCTCCTAGGAGCAAGGCCCTCTTTACGTTGTACAGCGCCATGGAGCATGTTGGAGCCTTATAAATACTAGTGATAATTTAATATGGCTGAACGATGCGCTCTATAAACGTCATTCACTTCCCAGGGGGCGAGAAACACAGAGCCTACACTGTGCCCCCCAATACCAGGGGTTGAGGGGGGGGGCACGTGCATCTTCTATTTAGCTCTATTATGTTGTAGGAACGCTTGCAGGTGAACGAAAGCCCCGTTTTTACACAATAGATGAGAAAACTATTATAAAAGCATTGTCCTGTTTTTCCTATAATCGGATACCACCAGAAGGTGGTAGATAAGTGGAACAGCCTCCCAGCAGAGGTGGTAGAGGGTAATACAGCGAGGGTATTAAACACGCATGGGATAGACATACGGCTCCTGAATCTAAGACGAGACCAACGACTGATTAAGGTTTGAGTCTTTACAGCAGGAGAATTCGGCCCCCCGTCTAGCCCGAATGGGGCCGATCTGCGATACGTTCCTCACGCTGGAGACGATGTCTTGGCTCGGTGAGGTTTAGCAGCTGGACGAGGCGCGTGTCAGGACATTACGCTCGCGCTCTCGCCTCGGGCCCCGTGTCTCCGCGGCTTGGTTTTATTAAAGTTTACTTGGCGACCGGAGCAAGAAATAAAACCGTTTCCATGACAACTCTAAACACCGTTTAGCAGGCGATCCCAATGAGGAACGGGAACGGTTAAAAAGGGTGATTTAATGCTACAAAAGCCCTTTGGTGTCAGCCACAGCACTGCTGGAGCCGACCGGCGCCGAGTATATCACCCACAGCGGGACATCTTCAGCACAGAAAATACCTGGGGGGGGGGGGCAAATGAGTATGGGGGGGTTCCACAAAATACCCCTCATGCATTATCCACAGCAGCAGCCGTCACGTGCGTCTATATGGCGGCTGGAGCGGCGGCCTGCAGTATACTCCTCACTGCGTACGCTTCGATCTGACCGGGGCTTTTATTGCTTCGCGTTTCCTCCTCCCAGGATTGGGTAATATTTTTATTGCCTTGCTACGCGCTTCCTGGGTATATCACACGATGAGGTCACAGCGATCCTGCGCAACCGATAAACATCCGTCGCCCCCAACCCAAGCACACAGAAAACGTTTAGCTAATAATTCCCTAATATTTCGGAAAATCCCCCCTCCCCCATGACTCACAAGAGGGGGGAACTTCCGCTATTTCTTAGAATCAGCTGCGGAGGGGCAGGTACCGGCCAGGCTCTGCGCATGGAGGAACGCGTGGGGTCAGGCGGAGGAGACGTTAAGGAAAAGACTTTTCGTAACAAAAAACTAGATTTGGGGAAATATATATCATTTAGGGGCCGATAAGCAAACCCTAGGAGCCACCTCGTAAAGGAGACGCAGATTCCTCTAGATTGTAAGCTCTTGCGAGCAGAAACCTCTTTGTTTAATGTATGGGGTCTGGAAGAAGCACTGTTGGCACAAAATAAATAAAAGGTAATACAATAAAAAATGATAAAAAAAATACAATAATAAGAAAATAAAATAAAAACTATAACAAAAATTAATAAAATAAATTAAAAAAAAAAGAATTAAATAAGAAAAAAATCTATTATAAAAAAAAACAATAAAATATATTCAAAAATAAAAATAATGCAATAAGAAAATATAGTAAAATAATATTAATAAATGGAAGCCGCTCAAAAGCATTAAGTAGTAGTAATGAAGTAGTAACGCGACGCGTCATTTAGTCGACGTCTCACTCTTTACAAAAACACTGGGATGGAAGCCAAGACGCATCGAGTCTTTCCGTCACCACGTGAAACGGCACCAAGGATCCCTTCTGGGGCTCAACCTATAGATCCGATCCACGGGCAAACGGGGCGAGAAACCCGGAAAATTTAAATAAAAAAACCCCATCATTATAACCGACACTATATTAACCCCTTTGCTCCCAAAACCCAGAGCCAACTACACCCGGCCCCCCCGGCCCGCTTCACATTTACACGCCGGATAATCTGCTGCCGGATCAGTTGTGCTTCTGCTTTATAGCCCGTCCGTCGGGGCAAACTCTGGGCGTCCTGCCATTAACCCGTAGCATGCTGGGACAGGGGACACCCTGGCAGCGGACAGGTTAAACAGGGCCAGGTTTTTCCGGGGTTTTATTACCTTGTCTCAGGCTCCCAGGTCTCTTCGGTTCATTCTGGAGGAAGCTCTGACGCCGAATGATTTCACAAGGTCCCCATGTCTGTGAGCCGCTCCGTGCTGCCGGGGAGTGATGCAAACAGAAAGGCATTTAAAGCGGGGGGGGGGGGGCGATTAACGTTTTTTTTTATACTGGAAAATCCCTTCTCTCATCCAATCAGCAGACTGTAAACTACCCCGATGCATTAACCCCCTCTGAAATCCACATCCCTCTGAAGAGAAAAACATTAAACCTACATAGAACGTGACAGCAGATCGGCCCACTCGGCCCCCGTCTAATCTACTGTAAAGACTCAGACCTTAATCAGTCGTTGCTCTCGTCTTAAATTCAGGATCCGTATGTCTATCCCATGCGTGTTTAATACCCTCGCTGCATTACCCTCTACCACTTCTGCTGGGAGGCTGCTCCACTTATCCACCACCCTCTCAGTAAAGTAAGCATGTTTCTATTTTAATGTTTTTAATGTGTTTTTCCCGTTGCAGTTTAGTATTAAATTCGGCAGAGCAGGTGGAACTGCACCTTTAAACCACAAAACGGGAGCCATTTAAATATTCACTCGGATGGCGATTAACACGCGTGGCCCATTAACGAGCCTCCTGCACATACGTGTAACACGCTTATGTTTATTCCTCGGCTTTATGGCAGACAACGGCCGGCAGAATTATGTTTCTTCACTTCCTGTACGACAGCCGGCCCGGACCGGCCATCCTGCACGCTGGGCACATGTCCCGTAGGCGTTGCTGGGGGCTCTCAGGTTTGCCCCTGAGTCTCGGGGGTTTGGGGCAGATTCTCGGGGTCACACAGACTGGGACGGATTCCTTCCTATTCTATGTTGCCGTGATCATACACAAGACTCCCAGCTGATATCCCTGCTTGAATGCAGGTGACTCAACTAAGTGTATCTTTAAATAATGACAAGTCTGGGTTTCCACGAGGGCCGGTATTAGAGCTGTTTGTGTAACACATTTGGGGGGGGGGGGTAACTATATAGAATCTTAATGATGGGGTATTAAAGGGTTGATCTTTAATGAGGGTCGGCTCATTTAGTGAGTTAACTCACATATGCCGGTGACTGGTAGGGCCAGCCGGACACGCACAGCCGAATCATGTGATGGCCACCGGCCTTGAAACGCACTGGCCCTATAATTAGACTGTAAGCTCCGGAGCCAACCCCACTTTTTACATCCATAAGTCCAACGAAGCACTATTTGATTATTTCCTCTTTACCCGTTATACATCGCTACGGAATACAAAGCAATAAATAATTCTATCAATAAGCCCATCCGTATAACGCGATCCCACTGACATTATTGTTAACGAGATACATTAATGCGATCATTCAGTAACATATAACATTCTTACACACGCACTGCCTACATCAGAGCGACAGGAAATGATGTCATATCCCCGCGCCGGGAGCGATGGAGTGCGGTATGTCTGGCCCTGCCTGATGTGTGAAACATATTATCCTGGCACAAGGAGGGATGAAGCCTTCGTGGTTTGCCTCGAAGCCCCCATTCTAACCCAGAACACGTTAAAGGTAAAGTTCCACCTACTCTGCGGAATCTCGGGGTCAGGAAGACAGCGAGACAAACAACCAAACATCAGCCGACGGAAAAAACATCGCACTTCTGGGTAAAACAAGTCTGTAGTGCTAACGGCTCATTCTTATCACACCGACGGGGAACAAATAGGAGCAAAAGCTGTACATGTGAAGCAGTCACCATGGAAACCGGCGGAATCTTCCTGCGACATACACCAGAAACGTGCTTTATATTCTCTAATAATCAGGACTCCCATTATCCTCATACTTCAGGAGAACAATCTGGTGCTGCTGTACGCACGGCCCTCAATCTCATGCCATCACCTGTACCCCCTTCTATCTCATCTCCCTCCCCCCATCTCATCTCCCCTCCCCCCTGCACCTGCACTTCCTCCCCCTTGCACCCCATCTCATCTCCCTCCCCCTCTGCCACCCCATCTCATCTCCCTCCCACCGCATCTCTCTACCCCCTCACCCCATCCAATCTCCCCCCTCCTGCACCCCATCTCATCTCCCCCTCCTGCACCCCATCTCATCTCCCTCCCCCTCTGCACCCCATCTCATCTCCCTCCCCCTCTGCACCCCATCTCATCTCCCTCCCCACACACCTCTTACCCCCCTGCACCCATCCATCTCCCCCCTCCTGCACCCCATCTCATCTCCCCCCTCTCCTGCACCCCATCCTCATCTCCCCCCTCCTGCACCCCATCTCATCTCCCTCCCCCCTCACTCTCGCCCACTCAACCCCCACTTCATCTCACTCCCCCCGCACTCCATCTTTCTCCTCCCCTCTGCACCCCATCTCATCTCCCTCCCCCCCGCACCCCCTCACATAAATTGTCAGCCTCATTTCCCTAACTAGTTAACTACCACAGCCCGTCATATGTGGCACTTACTACCTCATACCCTCCTGTCAGATTATCGTCGCATCTCCTCCAATAACTCACCAACTCGCAGACATGTTTTCCGGCTTCTACTAACCAAACAAATGCCCCTCCCACTGACTGCCACATTCCGGGATTTCTCACCGCCCCGGGAACTCTGGGAATCGTAGTCCACCCATTGCCACATTGGCGCATTCACTAAACAAACGTCATATTCATGGACTCCAAATCCCACTATGCACCACGAGAAGCGCTAAACAGCCAATATGATAGCGCTTCTCCTCGCCTGTCAATCATCATCCATCCCCAGTGGGGGCGGGCGGGCTAGAAGCCCAACCCCTTTTAAGCAAACGATCTCAGCGATAGGCCCAAGCCACAACGTTTGTGATAGGGCGGATGGAAACCCACGTGATCACAACAACCAATTATAGCGCAGTTCCTTCCTGTATTTAAGCCGGGTGCAGCATGTTCTATTCCTTTCTTCTTGTCGCGAGGTAGGTTGGAGCGTGGTGGGCAGGGCGGGTTACTTGACACACTTTATTCTCTCCGGTGCTCCTTCCTCATTAATATTCTCTACGTCTCTTAAATCGAATTATATATATGTTTAAATGCGCTAAGCTACGGCTAGTGATAACTCCACGCAAGTAAAATCTCGGGCTCTTGGACGCGGCCATTTTTCTTCTGCTTAGTATGCGAGCAGCGCCTTTTGAGGCCTAATGGGTGTAAAAGGTGTGTAGTTCTCCTAGTAACCAAAGAATGTTCGGGCTGTCTTCTCAGTGTTGCACTTTATGGCTGCCGTGGTACAGGGTGCTCTTCCAGCGAGGTGATTCCCTTACTGGATCTTAGTGGCTCATCCTTTAAAATCTCCTTTATGGTCCCATTTATTCGCTTTAGCGGAGAGAACCTCTTTGTTACTATAGCTTGGTGTTGCTTAAAATGTGACTTTTTTTTATCCAGAATCCGCCATGGCTTTGGGAGCTCAACTGCAGTGCTGCCTGGCAGCGGAATGCGATTATCTCCCTCCATAAAGAACAGGTGAGTTTCATTCTCTCGTGTTGACTGACTTTCTCTAAAATCCTATATAAAACCGCTTCGTGATTTGGCTGAACAGAATTGTTACAGTAACTTTGCATGAGGCTGATAATGTTTCTTTTCTTAGTGATACCTGGTGGTAAAACCTGATTGGCGCTGAGAATGAATGAGTCAAACCTGATTGGCTGGCACACTGCGGTCCTGTAAACAGACAGGTAATCAACTTTTTCTTTAACAAACTGGAGAATCCTCAACTCCTGGTCTGTAAAGATTTAGCTCTGGGCCTGAGTTTTATTATAAGATAACGGAACATAAACCCCCCCCCCTATACCTCTGCTCTAACGAGACGGCGTTATGTAGCTAAGGCGGGGGGGCTGTGCGTGTTACAGGATGATATTTAAACTTCTGACACCTCAAATGAGTATTGCTCAGGCAGTACCTGATATCACTCAATATCTGAAGACGCTGCACATGACGTTATAGACGTTCGTTACATGAAACGCTTCGTTCGAAATCTCACAGCTCTTTATGATCTCTTTAGGTCATCGGATGGGATGAGGCTGCGGGTTTAAGGTAAGGAACTGTTTTTTAAGAATCTTACGTTAGATTTATTTATTCTCCTGCGAGCCGCTGATGATGCAACAAAAAAATTTTCTGACACCTCATCTGAGTGCGTTTTACGCATTTGCTGTTACGACGCTTCTGAGGCTCCTAAAGTGTTATATCCGGGAGGTTTAAAGACTCCTCATACCTACAGAACTATTCACATAGAGGGGTAACAGTGCAGCAGTTCATGGGGACCCTTATTTATTAACGTTGAAATAAGATTAATGTACATTCGCAAACATTTGGGTGTCTGGGTTATCTGTTGATGCTGTGAGGTGACATAGGATGTAGATGGCCATTATTTCACTGGTTTTAATCCATAGACATGGAAGTAGCTCTTAACATAAAGAGACTCCAGCTAAATCATGCATGGAGCTCTGTTTATGTGGTTTCTCTGCCCAAACTTGCAGCAGATTCTTGGGTAAACAAGTCTCCTGCACCACTGCACATGCGTGCGATACTCCCGGGGCAAAGCGCATCTCCTGCGAGCCTAGGTGACGGGAAGTAGGGGTTCGGGTTACAGTAGTGGGATATTGGCTTCTAATACTGAATTTACCTGATGTTGGCGTAGATGGAGCAGCACCTTGTAACAGCACCCCGTATAACACAGCTTTTACTGTTACAGGAGTCTGGCGTCTACTGATCTCTCCCATGGTGGACAATCATGAGATCTGCTTCGAGGAGTCGTTTAAAGAGAAGATCTCGTGTAATGGAGCACTTCTGTTTAATGAGTGCTATTCTGACTGTACAATATTTCATTGAATAAAGCAAGAACTTATTACTAATGAGACTTGTGTCTTTTATATAAGTACAGCCTTTCTATAGTTGGAAGCGATTCTCTGAAAAGAATAAAATGTTTCAAAGCGTAACCTTTATTCAGATATTACAAAAAGTGTAAACACTGAGTGATGTCTGGAGCCGCCATCATTAGAGGAACCGCTGCTTAAACCTCTTCCACAGCAGGTGGAGCAGAACCGGTGGGGTTATAAGGACTTAATGCTTTAATGTATAACATGCTGGTATGAAGTAAGCGGCTATTTTATACTAATAAACAGATACTTATGTCAATTTCTCCCTAAGCCTGCTGCTTGTGTAGGGCAGATATCCAGCATACGAGTCTGGGATCCGGGGCTGCGTGTGGACACAGGCATTTCCATGGCTTATACGATAGGAAAGCACATAAATTGATTTTATTTTTGTGAATCATTTCCTTAAATCTTGAATGAGGAAGAGTAGGACTTGATTAAAATATATCGATAGAAACAAGAATGAGACTGCAGATCGTCCCCTTTCTAGTCTGTTTTCCCTGCTGCGAAGACTCAGACCTCAACCAGTCGTTGGTCTTGTCGGGGGAAACGTGCCTACTGCATCTACTGTAAGTACTAAACTGCAGAAAAAATGCAACACCTTTTAACCAAAGATAAATCTTTCACGTTAAAATGCCAGCCTTCGAGGATTAACAATTCAAACCAGGATCTTAAACCATGAAGATTTCCTTAACTCGCAAAACCTAAACAGCTAAAGTGCCGGAGTAATCATCACACTCCTTCACAGAAACGTCTACCGTGATTCTAACCGGATGTGTTGGCCATTGTTGGGATATCGCACTTGACGGCCGGCAGCTTGTTAGTTTACCTGCAGTATCCCAATTTGGCCACTTGATGGCAGCGGAGATGCAGCGACCAAAACCCTGAACTTTCCTTGCGTTACAGATATCCATAAAAACCGCATGATTAGTAAGTGATATTTATTAGCACATCGTCAGATTTATCCAGGAAATATAGTATCAATGAGAAAGATCATGAGAAAGATCATGCAGAGTAACCAAAACCCAAACTACACAAGAACATTTAAAACTCACTCAAGTAGGAAAGTCTTCTGCAGGTCCTGCCAGACATTGACCCACCAGATAAAAGACTGAAATATCAAAGTACATTATGAAGTATGATCCATAAGTTCCCCAAAAAAGATTTAAACAAAACCTGCATTAGGAGTTAATAAAAACAGCCAAGGAAATCGACTTATGCAACATTTTTATGACAAAGCCCCAAGAATGATGGTCGGTTGGGGGAAATGAGAGTAGTGAGCGAATGAGTAAAGCCTTTGCATATGGCTCACATATACTGCGGGTCGCATTAAAATCACTGCATTTTTTATACATGTCCCTGGTTTAAGGAGCCATCTGGTTGCTGTCACTTTCGGTAGGTGATAAGGATCATGTCCTCTCGTGCCCTCAGATCATAGTCGCTCTACGCATCGCCCTCTAGGTTTTCTCGTAAGTGCCCAGAGGCATCGGTCTTATTTTCCTGTAGATTCATTCACTTTTAGCATTTCCCAGGCGATGTAGTCTCTGCGTTGAATTGTGAATGGTCTCAGGATAAAAAAATGTATTAGGATAGACTAAGGGTTCTCCACCTGTACGGATTGTGAAGAGAAGACAGGAGGCGGAAAAGAAACATTTAAATACATAAAGGGATCTAACAAAGTACAGGAGGGAAGTTTATTTCAAAGAAGCATGAAAACCGAAGCCATAGTCTAAAACTAGAGTCTTAAATTGAATGGAAGGAAACTTTACTTTACTGAGTGGGTGGTAGATAAATGGAACGGCTTCTTAACAGAAGCGGTAAAGGTTAATGCAGTGCAGGAATTTAAACATGCGCATGGCATAGGCTCCTAAATCTAAAACAAAATTAACGATTACGGTGAGTTTTTACAGCTGTTTAAAGGGGCAAAAAGAGGGATTGCTTTTGGGATTAAAATAAGTGATTTACATTTATTTATTTAACCTCAAGCAGTGTTCTCAGCATGGCAACCAATGTATTTTTTTTATAAAAAAGTACTCTTTACTGTAATAAAAAAATATAGCAATTCTAGCAACTTCATTGATTTTTAAAAGTAAGCTATAATGAGCCTTATAAGTACATCCAAAGACATGGGACATACGCTGGTTGCTCTATGACATCACACACCTGACAACACTCACTGGTAGGCAGCATATTTACATCTAAGTCATGTGACATAGAATGGTCGCTCTATGACACCACAAACCCAAGGACACTGATTGCAGGAACAGTAACGTTCACACATTTTACTTGAGGTTTGGAGGTGACAGTTTGTTTGCAGATTGATTCAGAGGAGGGCAGCCATGCCGGTTCGGGCATACTGCAGTATCTGCATAGACTCGATTGAGAACGCTTCCAGTGTCGCAGCGATCTCATGCGGTCACATTTTCCATCTGGACTGCATACTGGACTGGTTAGTCTCCGCTCCGAGACTAACGTGCCCACAGTGTAGAACTGATGTGGGCTGCGGTGTCATAAAATTGTTCTTTGACTTTGGAGAACATGATGGGCACGCGCTTGATGCCGAATGGCTTAAGAGGGAAGAAGATAGATTGAATGCTCTTCTTCCCTTAAAAGAGGAGCAGGAGAGACAATGGGAGAACATGGCGGGTTCTGAGCAGCACCTGTTGGATTTGGCCAACGCCGAGATAGAGGATTTGGAGAGGCGTATAAGGGACATGGAAGCCTTGTATTCAACCCAAGAAGAACAACTAAAGCTTCTAAATAAACACCAGTTGGAAAGAAAGACTTCCATGGAGGAAACTGCGACTCTAAAAGAGAAGTTAAAATCTATGGAGGACAAGGAAAAGGTGCTGCAGTCTCAGAGACCGGACGTGGAGGCAGTGATGAGACAAATAGGATCATCGCCAGAAGCTTTGGCACAATTGGCCGAATACTGTGTGTCTGCAACAAAAGAGTGTCATCGTTTGAAGGAGGCACACAAAGAATCGGCAGTGCTGAACGACTACCTGAAAAGGGAACTGGCCGCTTCTAACAACAGAGCGCAGACGGCCGAGGCTGAATTTCAGAGACTACAACAGGAGCTCAATGCCACCTTGATGGAGTTTAACACCATTCAAAACGAGCTTAGAGCCACCCAGCTGGAGGACCAGAAAGCCCAGCGTGAAATGATGGATCTCCAGCAGGAAACCGGTCACTCAGCTCTAGCAGCCAATGAAGCCATCTGTCGTCGGCTATTTAACATCCCGGCTCCCATCGGTCTCCAACGACCAAAGCTTCGCCTCCCTGGCGAGGTCTTGAAAAACTCTTTTGGTTCACCTACAGCGTCCGAGGATACCATCCGTCCTCCGGTATTTCAGAGGGCTGCTCGCATTGGACGCAAGCTTCCAAAGGTCCGTGCCACTCGTCGCAGAGCACAAGATGGACCTTGAGTTCACCTTCCCATGAAACATCTGAACTTCTGGGTTCTGGGTGGTGAGAAGCTTTATAGTTAGTTATAGTTAAGTTAAGTAAATAAATATCTTTAAATCCGTTCTGTGAGTTGTATCTTTTATATTTTTCTCATCCAAAGAAAATCAAAAACTGGTGTAGACATGCTCCCAATAAAGCCTGTTCGCATTAGAAGACACTCTGGAACATTTTAATTGTTACAATATGGAGCCAATGTTGCATGGTTAGGCCATTGGCTGAATTAATTACAAAAGACTCTGGACTAGATTGAAAGAGGTAATATGTGACATAATATAGTGGAACAGCCTCCCAGTAGAAGTGGTAGACGTTAATACAGTGTAGAATTTAAACATGCGGGGGTAGGTATATGGCTCCAACAAATTACGTATGTAAAATTTGAACACTGTGTCTATTCAAATTACAGGTATTATGATTTGTTAATTGATATCGCACCATCATATTATCATATTTTAATACTTTATGCGGCGTGGATATCGTGCGCACAAATTTTGGCTCTGGGAAAATTTTTGCACAAGAGAAATTTTCTGCGCACGCCACCTAAGAAAAATTAGATGGAACGTTGCCCGTAACGTTTGGATGTATCGATGTATTAGCTGTCCGTCGCCATGACTTCATCAGCCATTGCTGCCCTTTACAGTGCGGAATAAGATTCAAAATAGACGTTTTATGCGCTAATTAAGTCGTCCGCTTGTGTAAAACAAAATGTAGGCAGACGGGCACCCCACGGGATCACATTTTGCACCTCGATGAGTCGACAACAGCCCGGGGTTTTAAAGACACCCCTGGGATAGGAGCCAGAATGGCACCTCATGTCTCCTCTCTCTCACGTCCTCCCCCACATGAATTCTCACCCTCATTCCCCCCAACTACGGTAATTACAGGCGCAGTCCGGGCATCCTAGTAACTTTGGTGCAATTTAAAGTGGTCAAAAACTATGCAGGTCTCCTATCGTAATCCTGTTTTTTAGCTCTAGGCCTCCCCCGGTGGCCATTCTCTAACTCATACTACTACCTAGTAGCTCCGCAACGGGTCTGACGCAGTGAATTTGAGGGTTCCTCTCTGCGCATGTGCGAGGCTTTTTTCCCGCTCAGACTGTGAGGCGAGCTACTGAGTAGGACAGAGGGGGCAGATAAAGGGCGGGGCCTGAGTGTGATCCGCGGACCGACACTTTATTTGGTCAGTCACCCGGTTACGGGCACCGGGAGAGGGGGCCCTTCTGTAACACTGAAACAAACCTCTCTCTGCGGGGCATCGAGGAGCCTTTAACACAAGACACTTGGTGAGTTGTAATTTTTAATGAACCGGGAAATACTATAGGGGGCAAGTACTGAGCTTAGTGGATAGATCTCATTTGACTTGGGGGTGAGCATAATCCAGATACACCAGTGGGATCTGCCTGTATGTATGTGTATATATATATATATATATATATACCTATTATAATATAACTAATATATATAAATCGGGGGTAATTTCATTATCTGGTGTTTAAATAAAGGTAAAGTCTGGTGGTGAGGAGATGATATCAGGGCACAGATGCAGTATCTCAACAACCTATTATTATTTATTATTATTTTTTTGTTGGCACTTCATGTACCTTGTTGAGCGCACGCACGTTAACCATTCGCGGTGCTGGGGGAGAAAGAGAACCCTTGGATTTAATAACCCGCCGAACCTCAAACCAGCGCTTCCGGTAGCTGCGGATCCGACCCGTGCGTTGTTCAGGAGTTTTGGGCCGTTCTTCCTTACAGAAACGCTTAATCTCAGCCATATTCCTAGCATGTCTGGTGTGAACGGCTCTCAAGGTCATTCCGCAGCATCTCTACAGGGGGGCTACCATGTTTCAGGTGTGATCTCCGACTGGGCCGCTCCAAAAGATGTATTTTATTTGGCAAATTACATTATTTTGGTATACAGAACGCCGGACAGGCTGGGGATATACAGCGCGGGGTGCAGTGAATCTATGGCATTGTACAGGTTACAGGAGATCCCTTATAGACCCCTTATATACTCATTCACAATGTATATTTTATGTAATGCAGGCTGTGACGAGGAACTAATTGTTCAAGGTCTTGTAGAGTTGGGGACCTGTCGATGTAACACTGCCCGATGACATCACTGGGAAAACAGGAAATCCCACTCAAGTGAATGGGAATGATTTCTATTGGCTGTTTCTGCGGAAAAAAGGCCAGGGTGAGCGGGCGCCCCCGCTACCTACAAAAACAAAACTCTGAAATAGTCAATTCCCGAATGGACCAACAAAAATAGACGCTCAGGAGAAATTCCTCGTGGTTTCCCAACTTTAATTTGTTGTTTGTAAGTTTTTTGGAGGGTTTTGGTTATTTTTTGGAAACTCTGATGTATGTCATCGCTATACCTGGGGAAAACTCTGAGTTTGCCCTTAAGACTCAGGGTTTTTGCCCCAATATCAGGGCCTCGGGGGCAGATTCTCGGGGTCACACAGTCTGGAGCCGACTCCTTCCTATCCCCCCCCCTGCTGTGACAAATATAAGACTCCCAGTTGGTGCTTTTGCTCCCAGTTATGGTTGATATCCCTGCTTCTGGGTTCATGGAAATGAAGCCCGCCATAGTACATGGATAGTTAACCCTTTCCTGGTCAGTTTTGTCTTTCAGTTTGCAGACATGTTTTGTGGCCTCTAGTGACCAAGCCAAAGCCCCTCCCACAGACTAAAACACACCGGGGTTTCCCACCGCCCCAGGAACTCTGGGAATTGTAGTCCGTCCATTGCCACATTGTTGTATACCCTAAACATGTGTCAGTCATGGACTCCAAAGCTTACCATGCTCCACGAGAAGCGCTATATGTGTAAAGGTGTAAACCGTAACGAATGATAAACTATATCGGTAAAAATTGCAAGCCAGGCGCAGTATTATTTTTTTTTTATTTTCATGTGCTTATATTTGAGGCCTAATGGCAAAGGACCAGATTGGTTGCTATGGGAACTGCATCACATCTTCAAAGGGATGTTCTGGCTCTCCTCATCAGCTATTTTATGGCTACCATGTTTCAGGATGCTCTTCCAGCGATATGTGATTCCTTTATTGGATCTTAATGGACGAACAATTTATTGTCATGTTTAATGCATGTTTTAACTGTATCCTGCTGTACCGAACATGTTTATATGCGTAGCGTTGGGGTATTGTGTTAAAGCTTCAGATTGGCATAATTTAACATTTTTAACTTTTGCACCCCCCCAGTGGCCGCCATGTTTCCAAGGGCTCAACTACTGTGCTGCCTGGCAGCGGTCTGCGATTATCGCCCTCCTTAAAGAACAGGTAAGTTTTATTCCCCCTTGTGTCATTCTTTGTCAGTGATGCGCCTAAAATCCTTATACCTCATATGAAACGGCTTCTTGATTCACATGATTTGGCTAAACAGACTTGTTACAGTAACTCTGCATGAGGCTGATGTTTCTTTTCTTACAGCGATACTTGGTGGTAAAACGAGTCAAACCTAATTGGTTGGCACAGAGCAGGAACGAATGAGTCAAACCTGACTGGGGAACCGTCTCGTAAAGAGAGAGGTAATCTATAATCTTTTTCTTTAACAAACTAGAGAATCCTCAACTCCTGGTCTGTAAAGGTTTAGAGATCTCGGAGCCGATTTTTATTATAAGATAACAGAACATAAATCCTCCCGCTGCGCTAACGAGACTGCTTTATGTAGCTAAGGCGGGGGGGCTGTGCGTGTTACAGGATGATATTAAAACTTCTGACACCTCAAATGAGTATTGCTCAGGCAGTACCTGATATCACTCAATATCTGAAGACGCTGCACATGACGTTATAGACGTTGTTACATGAAACGCTTCGTTCGAAATCTCACAGCTCTTTATGATCTCTTTAGGTCATCGGATGGGATGAGGCTGCGGGTTTAAGATGAGGCTGCGGTTTTAAGGTAAGGAACCCCCTTTTCAGAATTTTACGTTAGATTTATTTATTCTCCTGCGAGCCGCTGATGATGCAACAAAAACATTTTCTGACACCTCATCTGAGTGCGTTTTACGCATTTGCTGTTACGACGCGTCTGAGGCTCCTCCAGAAGGAAACTAAACCAGATCACAAACGAGCTACGTGGAACCGAACTTCCTAAAGTGTTATATCCGGGAGGTTAAAAGACCCCTCATACCTACAGAACTATTTACAGAAAGGGGTAACAGTGCAGCAGTTTGGTGAGAACCCCGCATGCTGCCCCCTGGTGTGTTTTGGTTGGTGAGCAGAATGAGGCTGATTTGTGGCCCTTATTTCTAAATCATAGAATAAGAGAAATGTATCTGCGGTGCATCAAACATCTTAAAGATACTCCGGCCATAACATACATGCTGGTAGCCGTGTCTTCCAATAATACAGGGAAGGATTCACGAGGATCTCTGCTTATGTGCTTTCTCTGCCCAAACTTAGGCTTGCAGCAGATTCTTGGCTAAACAAGTCTCCCGGAGCCAAGCGCATCTCCTGCGAGCCTAGGTGGTGGAAAGAGGAAGGGGGTTCGGGTTACAGTAGTTGGATTGTGGCTTCTAATACTGAATTACCTGATGTTGGCGTAGATGGAGCAGCACCTTTTATTAGCACCCCGTATAATGCATGTTTTACTCTTACACGAGTCATAATCCATCATATAATCTGTTAAACACAGCGTGGAGTCATTTAAATAGAGAATATCTGGTCTTGGACTACTCCTCCTTATTAATGAGCTATTAACGTTTGATGCTGTACGATGTCATCTCATTGAATAAAGCAAGAACTTCTTACTTCCTACAAGGCTTGTGTCTCTCTATAGTCAGCAGCGATTCTCCTCTGAAAAGAATACGACTCAAACGTTTCAAAGCGTAACCTTAATTCAAATATTACAAAAGAAGTGTAAACACTGAGCGATGTCTGGAGCCGTCCTCACCGGAGGAACCGCTGCTTAAACGTCTTCCACGGCAGGTGGAGCGGAACCGGTGGACTGCAAGCAAATGCGGGGTTAAAAGGATGTCATTCTTTGTAATATAGAACATGCTGGTACGAAGTTAGGGGCAGCCCGTAAGGATTTTCTTCAGGTTATTGTGGATCTTGGCATCGAGACAGATGGGCAACAGAGGCAGGTATTTCTTCCCATGATCTTCTAGAAAGCCTGTGGCTTTTAATACTACCCAGTACTGCTGATACCACTTTACCCAGGGGAGGGGGGGGACTCCAGCTTTGTTGTTAATTTGGAATCTGCCGATTTTCCATAAATTAATGAGGAACATTTAAATTACTAAAGCCATTGAGTGAATACAGAAGCCGTGAACCCAGACCAACGAGACAGCTGCTTACGCGGTCAAAAGGACATCTTCTAGATGAGCGGAGACTTATGTCCTCGGTCTCAGATGCCCCAGATTAAACGTCTACGGCTCCTAAATCGCTGCGTCGGATGAGTTCCGTTTTACATTCATTGCTGAGATCCCTTGGAACCGTCCGTTCCCGTCTCTACCTGTAAGCTCCAAAGGTTCCGTTACGCCGGCGTATGTCTTCTGCTGGAATACCTCCATGTTTCAGAGCTGCCGCTTGGCCAGCAGTGTGTTTCGAAACGCGTTGGCTATGCTCCGGCGTGAAAAGCTTCGCCGCGAGGACCCGCGTTGCATGCATTTAGGCTGAATGTTAAACGAAACAAGAAGCTACGTCTAAAGAAACATTTAAACACCACGGCAACGAGATATATCAACAGCTGTGCGTTTTCGGACCTAGGGTCCAAGCCGGATCTACATGTCCTTTTGCTCAACGCGTCGGATTTCTACCCTCACAGACTTACAAACACAGACATGCACAGACAAGAGATGATCTCCACTGGGATAGAGGCTGTGCGCGGTGGGCCGTTTCAGAGGCAGACCACCACGGCAGATGCTGAATGCACTCGTCAGTCTTTGTACAGAATTCCAGGTCCCTGCTTCTCCGCCGGAGTCAGAGAAATCAGGATTTGCAGCACCCGGACCCTTTTACTTCTTTTTTTACGTAGTCGTGGAGTTTGAATTTGGGTTCGTTGGGTAGCCTCATAGACCGGTGCTTCAGTTCCCTTGTAGGAGAAGACGATAAAAAAAAAGGGGGATCAAAAAAAAAAAAAGGTCTCTTTACAGCAGGAATGGGCCGACTAGACGGGGCTGAATCGGTTTTTAAACTAAATAAACCCCCTTCCCCGCACTTTACATTTGGATTTGTGACGCTCTTCACCCCACATAAGTACGGAGCAAAGCACCACAAATCCCACCACGCAAAGCCACCAAATAATGAACTTACTTTGCAATAGCTGTGAAAGCCAACTCCACGTTCAGCCCGTTCTTGGCGCTGGTTTCCATAAACGGCACACCGTATTCCTGCAAAAGCACAACGTACTTTGGTGGTCCACATTTTCAGCGATGTACCGTACCCCCCCACACACATTCATCTATAACGTGTGCTGTAACCCCCCCTATGCTGTTGGAGCAACAAGTCAACTCCTTTCCTGAGGAACGCGTCAGCCTCCGGCTCTGGTATAGGATTAAGATTACGTCCTATGGAACACAGTCAGCAAGACAGCTATCTTAATGGGGAGGAATAACCATATAGAGCCCAAGAACAGGGGATTGGGATGGCTGCTGCCATTTCATAGCTTTGGCTAGCGGGCAGAAGAGTAAACTAAGTGACGGATCCATTTAAATATACCTACTTTAGCCAACCTCTCCCCATCTTCCATCTTCACCACTCGTTCGTGAGTAGAGTCCACCTGCAGCAAAACACGCAGATAAAACTCACGTAAACCCGATGCGGAACGGATGAACTTTTAACTCTTTAAGTATAAGGAGCCGAAGAATGTCATTTTTTTTTTTAAGGCGTTTTTTAATCTCGCTATGGAAGAAAGGGCTTTTCCATGTAGAAATATAAGCACGGAACTCACCTTGTTTCCTAGAAGCATGATAACCACGTCTTTCTGCGCATATTCGTGAATCTCTGTTAACCAGGCCTACAGACGCAGGAGACAGAAGGTTTAGAGATAGCAGATCTGTATTTTTATTCTTTCTTCTAAAGGGTTGATAAAAAAATCAGCACTGAAACATTTAAGAAGCATTTTCCGTTTCTATGGCAACAGCCTATTCGTTAATGCTTTTTTTTGTCACTTGACAAACATTCCTTAAAAAAATTCTGAATGAGGCAAAGCTTGACATGAATAAAGAATGACTCTAGAAATATATGAACATAGAATCTGGTGACAGATCAGACCCATTCGGCCATTGCCTGCCTGTATGCCCGTCCCATTTAGTCAGGAAAATGTTAAATTCAGTGGAGAAACTGGAACCGCATCTTTAACTAGGAATGCACGTATGATAAAAAGCTGAAATGCCAGCCTTCTGCCAATCTGTCCGACAGCGCTCTGCCAGGGTGCTAAACCATTAGTATTAGCAGGCAGCAAGAAGTAACAATTCACACCAGGATCTTAAAGCGTGAAGATTTCCTTGACTCACAAAACCTTCCAGTAACACGACTTTCAACTTTATCACCGACAGCTTAAGTGTGCCGGAGTAATCCATCACACTCCTTCACAGAAACGTCTACCCTGATTCTAACCGAATGTGTTGGACATTGTTGGGATATCGCGCCTGACGGCCGGCAGCTTGTTAGCTTACCTACAGTATCCCAATTTGGCCACTTGATGGCAGCGGAGATGCAGCGACCAAAACCCTGTACTTTCCTTGAGTTACAGATCTTCCATGATTACTGTCTGATAACAACTGTGCTACGAATGTCCTGTATTTACCAGGCTCCTTTGTCTACGCTGTGGACCAATATATTTAAGATAAGGTGAGGGAGAGCGTATTGGCTACAGATACAATGTAATGCAATATTCCAATAACCCTGCTAGGTGTCAGGGTCAATATTGGTTTATGTTTCACCAAATACAAAGGACACATCATATTCTTGCCCCAGTCTTTGGAACTGAAGGCTCCTGCTTTGTTAAACTGGTAACACGGTCCACGTTTGGTTCTATATGTTTCAGCGCTGGTTGTCTCTTGTGGTTTAAGTTGTAAGTAAGGTTCCCTTCTCTCGTACAAGGATACATGTTTAGGTCCCTAAATCATTCCTTGGATACTTCTTCACAACTTAAGACGTGGTCTCCAGAACTAGAGTGAACATCAATGAACATGGTCTACAAAGTGATATTCGGTAGGTTTTCTTTCCGAGGAATGGACTCATTCGTGACCTAATCCAGCATTTGAACATTTTTCATGTGATTTGCTAATCAAAACATCACAACTAATGTAAAGAGATTAGTATGCAATCCATAAGGCGCAGTGGTTGAGCCGGATGACTGTGCTTCTTATAAGGCCACCAGGGGGCGCTAAACATGAAGCTACTCCAGGGGAGGGTGGAAAAATACAGCTTGGGGGGGTCAGGGTGAAAAATAGTATTTTGTGACACCCCACAAAACATATACAGCACACAGGGCTTGGAATATGAGCCGCCCGACTCAACGCATTTCACACAAAACTAAAAATAACACAATATAAATTGGATAAATTAAACACTTATCAAGTATTGATCTTAAAAAAACACACCATAAATCACGGACCTCGTTAGTAGTTATTTGTACCCCTCATACTAGTCTAATTGTGCGTTGTACGTGCTTTACTACTCCTACTTAAATTTCCCAGAATTGCTGAATATATTTCCTTTTTACAAAAATAATAAAAAAGAAAATAATTATATTAATAATCATCGTTCATGGTTACATTACAAGATTTTTTGCCGTTGTTTTTGCGAAATTCCCCAAAACATGTAATAAACCAAAGCCAGCTCCCCCTCCCCCCGCCACCACACTAAGATAAAACATGATAGTTTCACATAATCTCGTTGCCATCGATAAACAACAAAGATACAAAAATAATTATTGATTATTGTGTTAAATGTTGTTTTGTTTCAGAAATTCTATTAAAAAAACCCACTTTTTTATAGAACTGTATTTTTCCGCACAGCATAATTTTAATTATTTCATTCCAATAAAACCTATTTTCTGCCCGTGACAGCGGTATATTTAAATATATGGCAGTAATGAAAGCATGCAAGCTGCTGCGTTAACGTTCATTACCAGCCCAAAAAAAAAAACATCATTATGAATTTCGGTAATAAAATCACATATAGATAGATAAATGTTCAACCTCTTGTATCAAATAAAACCACCTAATTATCACAGCTCATTTAAAAAGAGAAAAACAAGCCGCGAAATCAATTCTAGTTTACATCATAGTTATAATAAGTCCTGTTATGCGTCCAGCGAACACGCTGGGGTCATCTATTGACCACTAGTCGAAGATTAAAAAATTCACTTAAACAGCAATCTCACACTTTCTCTTATAATTAATGATATATACGTATAAGTGTTATATAGTGCATGAATATAATTTTGTATATAACATGCATTTTTTTCTGATTGGGCCAATAAACTGCACTTAAAACATTTAAAACATAAAAATTCACAGATAAGTAAAAAAAAATCCTGAAAAGATAATCACAAAAAAGGGAAAATTTTATTTGCGGATTCCACATATTTACTAACCAACTGCTAAAAGCAGAGTAGCAGAGGAAATTGCATAAAGGGTTAACAGTCAGAGCATAATTAAAGGGGAGCACCCACCAAATTTTGTTTTAATCACTAGTATCGGATTAAACATATGTTTTTCAGAAGTGTATCTTTTTTAATACACTTCTAGTTTTCACTCCATAATATAATAATAATAATATAAGACACCCAGACTTCTTATTATACTGCCTGTGGGGAACAAATGAATGGCTCAGTCTTAATCATCCAGCCGGACTCAATGAAAGGCTATGGAGGAACGGACTTCATTAGCATTGCCATAAAGCATCAGCTCAGTGTGGTGTTTGAACAGGGAATATTACATGACTGACAGCAACGGCGGCTCCAGGTCTGCAGATGAAGGGGGTTTATTGGAAAAAATTGGGAGTGACATCTGTTGTCAATTTCAATGTACCCAGAAGAGCTTGCAATCTGGTTCCTCGTACGATACTAGCCAAAAGGCTAATTCATGTTTACAGGATGCTGTTCTAAGCCCAAACATGCCCAATTAAAGATAATCGGTTATTAAAAGGGTTTAAAATCCCAAATTTCCTAGGGCACAGTAGGACCCTCTGTATTTATTCGGTGCTGAGGCTTCACCAAAAGATTTTTGCCCCACACCCCGTTGGCAGTCGGTACGCCCTCGGCAGCGAGACCTCCTCGGGGAAGAAGCTGCGAGTCTGCTAATTACACAGCGCGGCGAGAACAGCATCTCACCTCTTAATTAAAACGATGCGCTAATTACAGTGTGAAGTCAGACGAAGGCCGCTGCATGCGCAGACCACACAGAGAAGTCACAACCCAAAGAATACCGGAACGGGAGGGCGTGACGGGGCGAGGGAGGCGCTGAGAAGAGATCCGTGCCCCAGGACCGAAAAGGCTTCTTAACTCCACGACGAAGCAGCATCCAAACTACAAGGAGGTCACCGAGACCGCAGGACACATAGTATCAGTAATATGAATATCGTTCAAATATATTATAACCTTCAGCTTTCCTTTAATTCATTCCACTTATCATACCAGGACCAAGGTAGACCTCCCAAGTGTCCCACCCAAAAGCTTCTGTCCTCCTTTTCTCCCCCATTGCCTTTATTTCCCATATACCTCTTTAGTTTGGCCAGTTCCTCTATGGGCCCCAAATCCCTGATGCCCCTCTCTCCTCCCCTGATGCCCCTCTTTTCTAGGAGCTCGGAATGTTTGCTGGGTATGAGGGGATCGCAGGGTTTTACGGCCCTAAACGCCCCGATAATGTGTATAGAAACAGCAGGAGACGGCTTTATAAATAAAATGGGGTAAATAAAACCCATTCTTGTTCCCTACTCAGTTACACAAATACCCCGTCACAAAGTTACAGAAAAAGGCAGAGTAAAGCCCCACCCCAGCCACGCCTCTAACCACACCCACTACAGAAAATGTGCCCTAAACGATTGCTGGTGAAGTTTAGGACCAATGGAACGATCCTGCTGATTGGTCAGTATGTATCACTCTGTTAAAAGCCAGCTCTCATTCCACGACTGACGCCCAAAGAGGCTTTTATAACGAGAAGGCTTTCTGAGATCTCTCTGCAATTCTCTGCACTTTAATTTCAAGTTAATAAAAGTGAAATAATTTATTAGAGAGCCGAGCCGGCAGCCGTACTGCCACGTGATCAGCAGCTCCAAGCCCTTGGTGACTCCTCAAACTCTAATGACATTGCCCCCCTTCTCATCAGACACATTCTCTGCCTCCACCAGACACCGACAGGACAGACATGCCAGTCCCTACCACCGAATCCGCGTCTAGACCACCACATACCCTCACAGCCCATCCCAGACACATTTCTGCTCGGCGGGGCCCCTGCACGATGACAAGTCTTCTCATTATAAAATGATTAATCGCCGCTCAGGTTTGGTTCCTCCTATTGATCCGACAGACATGCGAAATGTCACGGTCAAAAATTAGCTTCGACATAACCCTACTGTTCTAGTGATATATGTGTATATATATATTATATTACTACTATATATATATTATATAATATAATATTATATATTGCCCCCGCCATATATATATACTCGGACCTTGATGCTAATAATGTGAAGCACTGGCAGAAGCGAGCACCGGCTGCTGATCTATAAACTTGCATCCAAATAAATACTTTCATAAAAATAGTTTAATTTTAGGCGGCCATATTTTCTTTTTAAACAAGGTCAAATATGGCTCACATATACTGCGGGCCACATTAAAATCATTGCATTTTTTTTATACATGTCCCTGGTTTATAGAGCCATCTGGTTGCTGTCATGTTCGGTAGGTGATAAGGATCATGTCCTCTCGTGCCCCCAGCTCGTAATCGCTCTTTACCCATCGCTCTCTAGGTCTAGGTGCCCCGAGGCATCGGACTCTATTTTCATGTAGATTCGATCACTTGTAGCAATTCCTCCCCGGGAACCAACCGAGGCTGAATTTCAGAGACTTCAACAGGAGCTCAATGCCACCTTGATGGAGTTTAACACCATTCAAAACGAGCTTAGAGCCACCCAGCTGGAGGACCAGAAAGCCCAGCGTGAAATGATGGATCTCCAGCAGATAACCGGTCACTCAGCTCTAGCAGCCAATGAAGCCATCTGTCGTCGGCTATTTAACATCCCGGCTCCCATCGGTCTCCAACGACCAAAGCTTCGCCTCCCTGGCGAGGTCTTGAAAAACTCTTTTGGTTCACCTACAGCGTCCGAGGATACCATCCGTCCTCCGGTATTTCAGAGGGCTGCTCGCATTGGACGCAAGCTTCCAAAGGTCCGTGCCACTCGTCGCAGAGCACAAGATGGACCTTGAGTTCACCTTCCCATGAAACATCTGAACTTCTGGGTGGTGAGAAGCGTTATAGTTAGTTATAGTTAAGTTAAGTAAATAAATATCTTTAAATCCATTCTGTGAGTTGTATCTATTATATATTTCTCACGCAAGGAAAATAGGAAAATAAAATCTGTTTGCAGACGATAAAAATGTCTGCAAGATGGCAGGTATTCCTGGTGGAATAAGCCAAATGGCTAACGTTCTATGAAAAAAGGAACAGAGAAGGATTCTATTCACG
>VKOC01000009.1:2545335-2601047 GCA_009364415.1 Spea multiplicata
TGCGGCCAGATGTTAGCCGTTCTTCAATAGAAAATCGCACAATCCCATATCCACTTGGTGTTTTTCTGTTCAGCGTTTTTTCAGTCCTCTTTGGCGTTTTTTCTGCTTTTTTGGGCTCTGTGGGCTCTGTGTTTTTCAAAATCGCAGCATGTTCACACTCTGGCGTTTTTGCAAGGAAATCTTGGCGTTTTTCTCCAATAGAAGTCTATGTGAGAGAAAAAACGCCATGAAAAAGCCATGTGAGTTGTTTGCCTTGGCGTTTTTTATGGTGTTTTTTTCCACAGTTACAATGCAGAGGATGGACCCAGTATCTGAGTGTCCTACGAGAAATAGGCTGGAAACAAACAGTTTCACACAAAACAAAGTTCATATTGAATTTTACACCATTTGGAACAAACAAACAAACAAACAAACATAAAAAATACCCGACGCATCAACTGGATCCTGCGCGCCAAAAGCAACAGCAAACAATTTGCACCATCATTTGGGGCATATCTTCTTAGAGGAGCAGACATTCGGAATAAAGCCTTACAAACCACAGAAAAGAGAAAAAAGGGTCCGCCGGGGCGTTTAAGTAGAACTCTACCAAGTAAATGACATCAGGAGAGGGCAGATACTTGCCATTTATCCTAATCCCTTTTAGCTGGGTGAAACATCTAACTTGTAAAGGCTGGAAAAACTGCCTAAGGTCGAAAAAAGCAATTTCCACAGAAAGGCTAAAACGCCAGAAAAAACTCCACAAAAAAACGCCAAAAAGCAGGAAAATGCAGTGGCAGTTTTCTTGGCGTTTTTGTTGGCGTTTTTCATCAGGAAAAAAACGCAGGACAAAAACCCAAGTGGAAACCTAGCCTCAAAAAGAAAAAAACCGGTTTGGAGGAAACGTCCGGGTCCACCTCTCGCCTGCCACGACAGAATCTCATCAGCCGTCTTCATGGAAGGAAGCTGTTTTTAAATCCCCAGACCGTTGACACGCGGAGAATACTCTTGATTCATCACAGCGGACACTTGGGATTTCAGAACATTCTGGATAAAGCTCTGGCTTTGTTACATTACGATGTGTTCAGATGACAGCCAGGATCTCCCCCTGGCGTTATCGGAATGCACGCACCTTAAGAGGGGAGATGAAAGCAGCTAGTGGGCTTTAAACAGTTTTGATTAAGAAACATGTATATTGGGAAACCTTGGGCAGCCTATATGTTATAACATATATTATGATGGACGATATCTGTTTGGGTCCCTCCTATGCGGGCTGCCAGTGACCTTGAGGGGGGGGGGGGCGCGGCGCGAGACGCTCTCCACGAACCAATTAGCCGGTGACGTCGCTGGAGGGTTCACACGGGAGCCGGTTATCTGCTGGCTGCTGGCGAGAAGCAAATTGAACGGCTCGGATCGGGCTAATGGAATTTCATGGCAGACTGAACCCTCCGCCGTCTGCTCGATATATGGCAGCCTCTCTCGACTTAAACAAATGAGGTACAACAAAGCCAAGATAAAGACGTCGGCGCCATACCCCGGACCCCGCCAATGACATTCCGAGGACAGAATGTTAACATCCCGGATTCCCCTCCATAAAGATTCTTAAACCATTGTAGAATGTATTCACCATCCTGCCCCCAAAGATGTTTGCGGTAATAGCGGTCCATACGACCTATGTGGCTCTGAACAAGTGCAGGGGTGTCAAGCCTGCGGCCCTCCAGCTGCTGCAGGACTACGTCTCCCATAATGCTCTTTCAGCTAAGGGACAGGCTGGGGTGTATGGGAGATGTAGTCCTGCAGCAGCTGGAGGGCCGCAGGTTGGACGCCCCCTGCTCTAGCGCTAGCGGCTCATGGGCAGCCCGCTAAACCAAAACAGGAAGTGGCTTCCAACTTCCTGCTTGGGCTGGCCGTAGGATTCCGATGCAGTGAAGGATCGTGGGAAACCGGAGAAATTTTGCATGGGATACTTTAGCTCTGTCTTTTATATTACGAGCTGTGAAATAAAACTCCAAATAAAATAACAGAAGATTTCTGGTAATAACACAAATTATAGATGTAAATTAATGCTAATAAAGGCAGCACTTGTTGGATTTGCTACAAATCACATTTAAAGTCTTCCTCCCTTCAATACATCCCAAAAATGATAGAGAATACAGCAAAATAACAATAAAGTGGATAACCAGAAAAATGTATATAATAAGTGAACAGAAAAGTAATGCCACCAGTAAATGACCCAAAATATAAATCCACGCTGTATGTCAGATGTAAGAAACAACAAACAATACATATATATATATATATTTATTTTATATATTTAATATTTTTTATATAATATTGGGTTTTTTTTTACCTCTCGCACTGTGAGTTTATGTTTTTGCATATTGTAACATAACTGTATTTTTTTCGGGTCACATATATTTCTCCGCTCGCCCGCTTTATTGTTATTTGATGTGACGTAACACTGGCCGTATGATAAAAGGGGGAAACGGCTCGGTTTGTTGGGCTCGTTGGGCTTGAAAATCATTTTAATTGTATATTTTCTATCGGGGCTTTAATGGCCGATGTGTGGGACAGAAAGTGACGTTGGCTTTTGTCTTTTTTTTTTTTCCTCCCCAGAGGGCCAGGATCGGCCCCAGCTCCAAAGCCGCGGAAGAGAAGGCGGGAAACCCGGTTGCCAAACTGGACAACAACGGCAATCGAGACCGCGTGAAAGCCTCCGACTTCAACTTCCTGAAGGTGCTCGGCAAAGGCAGCTTCGGAAAGGTAAGCGAGTCACCAATATTTACCTTTTAGGGGGTAAAATTATGATGTCAGCTCTGCTCATTTTCCTCCCCGGTCCTGCCTACTCGTCCGCACGACTTGTAAACTTAAAAATAAAAGAGCTTAATTGAACGCTTATCCTAGATAATTTTCTTTTACATGACAGCGGGAAACAACCCAAAATAAACAGATCTTTCCCAAATCTGTTTTGTGGCCCCGTCCACCGGCTCTCGCTCTCCTCTGCTCCTTCTCCCTTCCTCCTATCCCAGTCCGTGACGTCTCCTTTCTCCGCTTTTCACTCTGCCGTCTCTTTTTATCCTTTTGTCCCCTTTGAGTTGGAAGCCTCTCGTTCCTCTTGTCTTGTATATGGGGAAGTCTGAGTCGGCTGATGCGTGGCCCCCGCGGGCTCCGAACTCGCATTGTTGAAATGTATCTCAAAAATTGACGTAATAGTCTGCAGCTCGACTGCCCTATCATTGGTACAAAAAAAAAGCAATTGCCAAAGGATGGAGAAATTGGTGCGTCCCGAACTTTTAACCCATTAATTGCTGATCATTTCAAACCTCCCAAAAAGTCTCTTTTTAAGTTTGAAGTTGACTTTGCGGCCTTTTTTTCCCAGCCTCGATTACTACGTTCCGCTTCAGATCTTCAGATGCACAATTTTTATGTCCCCCGCCGGCGCCTGTCTCCGATCTTTTTAGCCCTTTTTAACTAGATCTGGCGGGTTTAAGTTTGTAAACGCTCACGGACCACGGCTGAAAAGTCACAAATGTCGTTTATTCCTCAAAAAAAAGTTTTTCCGCAACCTCTGACCCCGAGCGACGCAGCCAGCAGGTCTTAGGGGGCTGTGCTTTTCACCGGGACGTATTAAATGGCTGCGACACCAGCAAAAATGCATCTGTTTAGCCCAATATTTGCCGTTTCTCTGCGTATCGCCCGAATATTGAAACGCGTTGCCCCTCCCTACTCACCAGCCATCTGCTGGCCAAGTTGCATCTTTTAGGACCGTCACTGATGTGAGTATTGTTGCTGTCACAATAGGGACTGACTTTGCTAATCGCAGTGAAACAATGGCTTGTTAGCTGCGACGATCGCCCGCATTTATTACAAAGATCGAGCCCAAAATACATTGGCAGCCATTCGCTTGGCACCCGTCTGCACTTCATTAATCGGAATTATATTCCAGGGTTCTGTCTGTAGTCTCTATTAAAGCCGACCCAGCTGGATGTCGCTCTGGGTCCATTAACCCCTTATAACGCAAGGAAATAAACCCAATTGTGTTAAAGTCTAATGTCATAAATAATGCATAATAAATTAAATACGAATTAAAATGAAAACATTATTTAAAAAAACCCAAAGAAATTTACTTTCTTCTCCGGTTTCCATGTTGGTGGCCAATCGCTGGCTAGACGGGGTTGCCAGCCGTTCTCGTAAGCGTGGATTCTACAATAATAGCGTAGAACGACCAAGATTCAAAACTAGTGATATTTTAATCTCAACAGGACACAATTATATCAGTGCAATTTTTTTCTTTATTTTGGGATAATTGGTTAATTTAATTTTAAATTATTATACGCAATATTCTATCCCTACGGATACAGTTACATCCATCCATAGTTCAAAAGAAAAACAAATTATCTAGCCACATAGGAGGCTACGGATAACGCTCATTCTTATCTAGAATGACAATGAAAAAACACACAAAAAAAAGGAAAAATGTTGAATGTGAGCGTTACGAGCCGGGCTTATGTGCGATATTGTCAGGTTTTGTTGAGCTCCTTTAATAATAATTAAAAAAACGCCTCTCCGCGTTCCGGCTTCATCTCAAACCCACCGAAAGAGTTAAAAATCCCGGAATGCCGAACAAATTCTCGTCTGGACGGAGAACAAAGCCGGGCTCTGTTCTAAGCAGCCGCACGCCAGCCGTGGAGCCCTTTAATGTTTAGATAAAGCAAAGGAGAGCCTTCATCAGCAGAGCTTGTCCCGAAACAGCCGCCTCCGAGCACCTAATCTGCCTGCCAGCGAAACGCGTGCGGCAGCTGGCAGAATAATGGCCGCGCTCCCCACTTTCTCCTCTTTAATTGAGCAGACAAAAAGGAAAACATTATTAAAAGACTTGTCTGCTACGAGGGGGGGGGAGCGGATGGCAGAACGTTATAAATATGCTAATTGGCGTTCCTGCGCGCTCCGGGCTGCGAGCGTCTGATTAGCTTTTTTTATTTTTTATTTTATTTTATTTTTACATCTCACCTGCGTTGGGGACGGGCCTTGTGTATATTATTACAGGCCGAGGGGCGTGGGCATCTGTCATAGATTTTCACTTCTGCGTTACACGCACCCCCCCACACACACACGTTCTTGCGCACCCCGGACATACGGAATTTGACGTAAACATTCGCAGATATTCACGTCCAACGCTAGCAGCCGCGCTGCTGCTTCTTCTTCCCGCTCCTATTACTTTTTGAAAGTTTAGTGTTTATAAAGTGAACGGGACGCGACTATTCCTTTAAGGAGCTATTTTAAAAAAAAAACAAAAATACCAAAAAATACTTAAATTGAAAAATGTGTTTATAAGAACGTTTTGTGCTTTTAAACATATATTTTTTAAATATTTCCTTAAAGGAATAGTCACGTCCTGATTCAAGGTTCATAGCCGGAATGAGGTCATCAAAGCCTAAAAGCCGCTAGTGTCATTTTAATATTTTTTCATTTTTTTCTTCATGTTTTTTTTTTTTTCCTGGTATTCGGTGCACTTCATGGTCTTGATCAGACCCGGTAACCGATGCCAATTAGAACTAGTTTTCTATGCAGACCTCCCCATAATCACCTTTTAATATATATTCTTCGAGGGTTCGTGTAGCCGGGTGCTGCCAACAGACCCTAAAAATCTAATTAGTTTGACTCCGAAGAGCCGGCGAGACGTAGTATTTTAGCGCGTCGGAGCTTGCGGTTAATTAAGCATCTGGCGGGGTTCGGTCCGTGCGTCTGGGTTACTGGAAATACGCAATTTACGGCTTCAGAGAGTTTTTTTTAATTGTTTTCTAACCCGTTCTAAAGACGTTGGGAGGCAGGCGGCGCGCCGCCTCAACTTCTGCCTGGATATGAAAGTTGAATAATCCGCCGCCGGGGGGAGAGGACATCTGGGGTCCTTTGGGAGATATTCGCTGAGATATGACGGGAACTCGTCTCTAGACACTCGCAAACAAAAAGTTTGATTTCTCAAAAAACCTCGTATGGTAAGGCACGTCTGGGGGTCCCCAAGAAGGATCCTGATGTGAAATAACGTTATTTGCGGACCTTGGCTGAACAGATGGAGAGCTGTAGAGCAGTACGGCCGGAGAAATTCTTTTTAGATACCCCCCAAAAAAGTAGTTTTGATCCAAAAACCCACCCTTGTTTCTGTTACGTTGTAGGTAATATGGAATGTTGCTGCTTATCTCATTCAATTTGTTTCCTCTTCCGCACATGACTGAGGATCGAGGGAGAATTAGCGGGGGGCTCGACTGATACCCGCCGAGTCGGATAACTCGGTTCCTTGTGTTTCTCCTCTAACAGGTGATACTCGCAGAGAGGAAGGGAACTGACGAGCTCTATGCAATTAAAATCCTGAAGAAGGATGTGGTCATTCAAGACGACGACGTCGAATGCACGATGGTGGAGAAGAGGGTCTTGGCTCTGCCCGGAAAGCCACCTTTTCTCACCCAGCTCCACTCCTGCTTTCAGACCATGGTGAGTGGGAGATCTAGAAGCCAGACTCCCTTCCCTGTGATGAGTAATGGATGCCAAGCATGGCGTCCAGGGACAGGAGACGCGTAGATGTTAATTATTCGTTATGCAGTCGGGGTAGAGTTTTTAAACCTAAATGTTAAATCCATCGGACCGTCTAATTTATAGAAATGTCATCGATAAACCCTTCCTGCGGTCCGCACAAGAAACCTTCTCATTTCTTTAAGACGTCGTGCGTTATATTTCCCCTGCAGGGATGTTATATCAGGTGCCTGGAGTAATGTTGAATGGTAGCGTGTGTGTGTGCACTACGGATCAAAAGTTTGGGGTCACTGAGCTGTTTTCATGGAAAACAAGGACATTTCTGGCTGTAACTTAATTACAAAAGGGTTTCTAATCATCAGCCTCTTAACCTTAAACTTGGATCAGCGAACACAACGTGCCATTGGAGCACAGGAGTGATGGGGAACGATTAAGGGCCATTTGGAAGCACAGGATGATAAAGGACCATTGGAGCAACAGGAGTGATGTGGAGTGATGTACACGGGCCATTGGCAACACAGGAGTGATGGGAAGTGAGATAAGGGCCATTGGAGGCACAGGAGTGATGGGAGTGATACAGGGCCATTGAGCAAACAGGAGTGTATGGGAAGTGATAAAGGGGACATTGGAGCTAATAGAAGCACTACAGAACAGGAGTGATGGGAGTGATAAAGGTCCTCTGTACACCCCGTATCACTTTTCTGTGACCCCAAACTTTTGGACAGTAGTGTATGTATACGTATATTTTTTCTCAGTAACTCCCTCACAGAGCGGTCCCGCTGTTTTTTGCTCTTTCAGGACCGCTTGTACTTCGTGATGGAGTATGTCAACGGAGGAGATCTGATGTACCAGATCCAGCAAGTTGGCCGATTTAAGGAACCGCACGCCGTGTAAGTACTACCCAATTTTTTACTTTTTCAGAGAGTTTTAACCTCACGGTCTTGCCCTTTTTCACCCCCAGAACGATTAAAGCTTGTTTTTCCATGCTGTAAAGGTAGGTGTTGTGTTGTACACCCGCTGGCACTTAAAGGGTTAAACCGAAGATTTCACTCTCGTTATTCTTCCGGCACTTGATTCTTTATATGATTCCTCTAAAGAAGGCCTTTTGAAACGATCTTCAGAGAAGCCGTGGCTGCCTCATGCCGTTTTCTCGACCTTGTCGTTTCCCGGAGAAGAAGAAAGATGTCTCGCCGAGATGCCGTGACTCACGAGATGTCTAACGCCTGAGAAGAGAGCGCTCGCCCCGAACTCCCAGAGCGCGGGATCTCCCCGGGACGGACGTCGTCCCTCTAATCCCGCGCTGGAATTGTTTAATCGGACGCTCCGGTCGTACAAGGACACGGCTCTGCTGGCTCCCATCCATGATGCCCGCTCGCCTCGCGCATGGCCAGACCCGCTGCCGACCCGGAGTCGCTTTAAAGTGGCTTTAAGGAGCCTATTAAACATTGCAGTCTCTCTGTAGAGAAGAACGATATTTAACCCTTTATAATACCGGCCACGTCCACCTGAACGCTGGGATTCCACGTCCGCCTGGCACAATCGCTTTATTATTTAAGCCCTTCGTGGGTTTTTAACTTGTTCTTTGCCGAGGGGTTATGCAATGCAAGTCCCGGCAGACCTCGGCGGGGTTTTAAGAGTTAATATGCCGGGGTGCACGTTTACCGAGCAGTCTTCTGGGGGGTGTAGGACGACAGTCCGTGTTATCGGCGCATCTGTTTCATGCCGTTAATGGAACTCCTTTCTTCTTTTCTGCGTTTAGATTCTATGCCGCGGAGATTGCGATCGGCCTGCTGTTCCTGCACACTAAAGGCATCGTGTACCGGTACGGAGATCCGTGTCATTCTCCCCGCGCTTGACATCGTACTTAGTGTGCGAGGCCCTAGAGATTTATAGAATTTATAGATTTGCTTTGGTTTTCTTTGGGTATTTTTTTGGTAACTCTCTCTCTATCCTCGTAGGGATTTGAAGCTGGATAACGTCATGTTGGACTCGGAGGGCCACATAAAGATCGCGGACTTCGGCATGTGCAAGGAGAACATTTGGGACGGGGTCACGACGAAGACTTTCTGTGGTACGCCGGACTACATTGCACCTGAGGTAAAGCAGGTTCCACCTGTGCCAAGGCAAAATTGGACTATGACAGCCAGCGCTCGGAAATACTGGTTGCAAAATATCGTTGTCATTGTGTTACTAATTAGATTTGTTTTCCGGTCTCTCTTGGAGGCGTCGTATTTATTGTCTTCAGTCACAATCTGGAAACATTTGTGTCACACACTGCTGTTCAAAAGTTTGGGGTCACTTTGGAATTTCCTTGTTTCACTCCCATCACTCCTGGGTTCCAACGGCCCTTTATCACTCCCATCACTCCTGTATTCCAATGGCACGTTGCGTTCGCTCATCCAAGTTTAAGTGTAAAAAGCTAATTGATGGTTAAAAACCCTTTTTGTGATTTATGTTACAGCCAGAAATGTCCTCGTTTTCCATGAAAACAACTGAGTGACCCCAAACTTTTGAGCAGCGGAGTGTATATATATATATATATTTGTTCTAGCTGTTTGGGCGGCTGGATGTTAACGCGTTTAGCGAATAACGACATTAAGGCTTTCATTATTTAGAGCCGAGGCTCCCCGCTGATTCGTTTAGCGTTGGGATAGTTAGCAGCGGTTTAATCAGTGCCGGGGGGGCACGAAGCATCGCACAATCTCTTGTCCTCAAAGGTCCAGGAAGCAGCTTTTGCTACCCCGAAACCCCCTGCTCCTGCGCGGTTTGCGGAGTAGAGCTCCCTGCCCCTTTAAGGGCTGCTCTGCAGTCTGCTCCCCCCCCCGGGGGTCTCTTGTTGACAGGACTGTCACGGATGATCTGTCACTGCGTGTTTTTGATTAGACGGCTGGATCTGGGATTATAATGTGTGCCGGAATTCACAGCATTAGCGCTCGCCTGTTCTCTCTTTAAAGCAGGCTGGCTGTAATATATATTATATTATGTAACGTATATTATATTATGTAACGTATATAATATATATAAATGATACATTTAACCCCCTACCCCAGAAACGTATTTATAATCATTCTTTATTCAGCGCTAACCTGTTACAACTTATGGTTAACAAATATATAGAGATACATTGAGGACCGACCCGCGAGCTGCCATACAGAGTTCCTGGCAAGAATGGTGGGCTCCTGAGGGCCCCCGCACGTGAGCTTACACTCGTTCTCATCGTTTGCCAGCGCTAAGGCACCTCTTGTCCTTCTTGCTGCTCGTTAAGCTCTTCAGCCCGGATAGAATGCGCCAGATCAACCTGTTCTGGAGTGAATCCTGTTTGTGAAGTTTTATTCCTCCCCGCCGATTCTAAACACCCCTTTCCTCTCGTACAGATTATCGCGTACCAGCCGTACGGGAGGTCCGTGGACTGGTGGGCCTTTGGGATCCTGCTGTACGAAATGCTGGCTGGACAGGTGATTATGTGAAATCCGTGGACTCTCCCCAGTGCTGTGTTTGACGGCAGATCTCTACCTGCCACGTGGAGTCATTGTGAACCTCCTGCCCTTGGTTTGTTTACCCCCCCCCCATCCCGTGCCCACGTTCCATCATCTTCATCTCCTTAGCGCCTCCTGGGCCGTGCCGTGGCTTCTCTAGGTATCCCCGACACTCTCGTTCATTCTGTTTCTCTCTTTCTCCTTCAGGCTCCGTTTGAAGGGGAGGACGAGGATGAATTATTCCAGTCCATAATGGAGCATAATGTGTCGTATCCCAAGTCCATGTCAAAGGAAGCTGTGGCTATCTGCAAAGGGGTAAGAAGGTGGCTCTTATTCTAGGAGTAAAGGTTCAGCTTTACCTGGTAGGCAGACGGTCTTTATGGAGATCATCATGGAAATCTCTCCCTCCATGCAACCTTCTAAGGCTATGATGTCGGGCTATGATGTCATGCCCCAGTGTTGGACACGCGAGGCAACAAACAGAAGCTGGAAGATAGTTTTCCTCCCTATTCTCACCTCCACCATTTTTTTTTTACTCTTGGCCCCTTTTTCTGTGAGGGCTACAAAGACATACAAGCCGTGAACACATGTTCTAGCACACGCCGGCTGATTACAGACCCCGCCAATCGATACACAGAAAAGGCTCGCGGCGCTCGGTTAGTACAAGCTGATTACAATTGATCCGTTGTTCACATGGATCTCAACTGATAATGCTGGATGCGTGCCGGTGAGTGGCGTTGTCTGCGCATGGCACTGTCTGCCAGTCACTGTGCCGCGGGACTCCTTACCCTGTTTGCCGTCCAAAGTCAGCGCGTGATCCGCTTCCAGATTCTTTTACCCGGGGCTAATTAAATGGCTTGAACATAGGCGGCTCCAGATTAGATACACAAAACAAATGCATGGGAGAACCATATATGGAGGACAGAAAGGATCCAGTTATCGTGTAACGCTGCCAGTTATTTTACAACCCCTGGTGGCTGTGCTTGGAACTGCAAGTAAAACCTCCTGGCCAACCTTTGTATGGATTTAAAGTTGTGACACGGGTGGTCTGGAGCCTCCTGCATCATATATGTATATGTATATGTATATATATATATATATATATCATTATATTTGTCATTCTCTTCCCTTTTAGCTCATGACCAAGCACCCTGGGAAAAGGCTGGGTTGTGGTCCGGACGGGGAGAGAGACATCAAGGATCACGCGTTCTTCCGCTACATCGACTGGGAGAAGCTGGAGAGAAAAGAGGTGCAGCCGCCATACAAACCCAAAGCAGTAAGCCGGGCCGGGCACCGTGTGCTTCCGGGGTTTGTGCGTGTTCGTGTGTGTGTACTTGTGCGTGTACTTGTGCGTGTTCGTGTGTGGCGGGCACGAGGTTGGGGCGTCTCTGGATTTGTGGGCACTGTGAGCACGCTTTTGTCCCCTTTTGTGTGACAGCGCGGCAGCTCTTGTGTGTTTTTTCACTGTGTGTGCGTCTGTGGTCATGTATTCTTACACACGTGTGCATTGTATGTTCCCTCGCGCAGCGATGCAGTAGCCGCATTCTACCTCCATCTCTTCCCACGCGGAGAGAGGAAAGTCAGGACTCTTCCTCCGCAATAAGGCGACGATACCGCCCCCCCCCTCCCGATCTTGGGGTTTAAACGCCCTGCTCCCCTCCCCCGCTATTAATAATTCTCCTAATTGTCCTTAATAATATTCTCCCTCTACGATAGTTTATGGATAACGCAGCTTTTGCCTTTATCTCCTGATTAATGGGATCAGACCAGCGCCGTAGTCATCTTTCTGGCATAAGGAAGGGTTAAATGGCCAGTTCCGCGGCTTTAAGGCCTCGGTCCTAGAGGTATAGACTGATATCGGGATAACTAACTATATGGGCTTAATTCGTAAAGCGATATTATCCGACGTTCTAAATATCGTGTTGTTACCATGGAAACCAACAGACTGTTCCTCCTGGTTGCTGCTCCTTCAGGACCGTGTTACAGAATGGCTCGTTGTCTGTGAATAATGGCTCCGAGCCTTCACCTATGTATCGTAACAGAAGCGAGCTGCCCCCCCTCCCCACCCCCGGGGGCCACGGGCGAGGCGAGGTGGGGCCATGGCGAGGTGGGGCTTTAGCGGGGTCACGTGACGCCTCTCGCCCACCCCCGGCTCTTGCTTGGCTTTTCCGTGACCTATTTTAGCGTGAGCCGGAGAAGCTGAGGGATTCTGACAGTTTACAAGACCGCGGCGGTCTGAATAATTTAATCCTCGTCGTCTGCAGTTACATTTCGTTAAAAACGCACCATCTGTTTCCGTGGCTCTCTGAAAGGTGCGCGATGCCACGTGGCCCGTACACGTTACGTAATGCCACGCTGGCCATTACATAACCGCGTGTGCTATAACACGGCACCCCTCTACACGTATGGCCCTCCAGCCTCCGCAGCGAGCATTGGGGTGCGACGGCACCTTTTTAATGATAAATTCATTTTTACCACCTTTTTTTTTGTGGGGGGGGGCGTTCCCTCGCGGCAGCAGAGGTGAACGTGTTGAGATTACGCGTGATCACGCCTATTCCCTACTCCTAATTACACACGTGTACCTCTGACAGATCCTCACCTGGCCCTTTTAACACCTTTGGGCTGATAGGGACTGACGAGGACTGTTTATTTTCCTCCGGCGAGCAGGAATGGAAGGGTGAGACCATAAGACCCATAGACAACGCGCTGGGCCACGCGGTACTTGATATAGAAAAATGGGTCACAGGAACGTATTGAGCGGAAAAGATTTTTTATTCCCTTAAAGAAGCCCCCGCTTTGGCCGTATCTCGGGTTCAGTTCCATTTTCTTGAAGTAGAAGTTGACTGCTGGCCTAACTGGACAACCAGCCCCAGAGGACTAGCCCGAGGCCAATATCTTGATGGTCTAGTGCTGGAGACACAGAGATCCTATGTTAGAGAAACGCCTTCCTTCACCTCTTCCCTCACTAATCTACATCTACATCTGCAAAGGCTAATAATGGTGGCCTGGAGGCCAATGTTCCTCTACTAGACCTCCAACGATAGCAGTTCCAGGTGGCCCTACAGGGAAAAAAACAAGGGTCAACCGCGAGGTCTAGTAGTCGAGTCACGTTATCTCTAGGACTGCAACTTTTATTACAGCCATACATACAGATCCAGACATATTGTGACTTTAGACAGCGGAGAAATAAAACCTCACCTGTGGTTATGCAGGAATTATATAAAGGCGTAGTTAGAGGATCATGGCGCCAAGACTCCTGGTGTGAATGCTTTGATCACTTGGGTCCTCTAGAAGATCCCTCTGCGCGAGAAAGGACATGGACTATAGAGAGCCAGTCAACACTTCTCGTCAACGAGATGGTTTACAGCCGCGACACCGGCAGGATATACCGTGTAGTGAAACCATGCACATCCCTGACGATTGCATGTTTCAACACAACATCATCATCCTCACCTCTTCCACCCATGGAGCACGCCTTGTCACGGGAGCTTTCGTTCATGGACTGTTCCATTGGCTTAGAGTCAATGGACCACATGCACGGGTCCCTCATCATTTAAACCAGGATGATACGTTAATTACCCCTCCTATTGTGTAAATACCCAAAGTGGAGAAAACTCTATCACTCTTCCCCATAAACATTAGCATTATATATACATTAGAAACCCACCTTATGGGTAGACCATAGGAGCAGCCAGCGTAACGGCTCCAGTCTGCTAAGCTCCTTATTGCCGTTGGGTGGTTCAAGCAGCCTTTGTTGGTCAGAAGAAGGGTGAGAACTTCAGGTCAGGATATTTATTGGACATTGATAATTGTCTTCATTAAATTAGTTACTATCTATGAATTTTGCACCGGCGGGGGAGGGGGTTATCGCATACCCCTACTTACCTATCATAGGCAGGATTTCGCAGAAGGCAGTGAAACATTTGTCCGATTCCCCGTGTGTGTTCACTCCCCGTGATGAAATGTTTCACTGTGATGTCATCACCATGCGTTTACATGTTGTTCCGCTTTTTGTTACATTATTCCTGTCTGCAGCTTTCAATATTAAAGGATTCTGGACGGATTCAGATGGGAAAGTACCCTCCACTTGTCCCCTAACCGCTCGTACAACCCGCACCCCCCCAATGACTTCCCTGAGCGCTGGGGGGGGGGTCGTTTCATTTAATAAGTATACATGCGCAAAAGATGGCGCCCATCTCATTGCTATTAACCTATTTTTGTCACCTAAACAGTGTGTACATCTGGCACACGGAAAAACGTCACTTATGCTAACCTGTCTCCGCCCACTTTTACCCCATATGCAAATGAGCAGCTTGACTCTATTTTCAGAGTCACGGTAATGTCACAAAAGGAGGACGAGGCTGTGATATATATATATATATTTTTTTATTAATGCTTCATTAATCTGTCCCAAACAGTGACAGACTTAACCCTTTAACCGCCTGCGATATAACGTGAACTTTTCCCCTCCCCCCAGCAGTGCCTCCGTTAATAGACAGCCTAAATTTCAAAGTAGATAACGAAGACCTCCCCTCACGACAAAATGAATGAAGAGGGGCACGTTGAGGCCTTCCCATCTGAAGCCTGCACTTCTGTACTTTATCCATTCCTTCGCTCAGAATCCCTTCCCCCTACTCTGCATCTTTCTTTTTTTAAATTCCATTTGGTTTGAGAATTCGCTCTTTTGTTGTTGTTACATTATTTCTTATCATTTCCCATGGTTCATTTATTTTCCCCCTCCTCCCGTAGTGCGGCCGAAACGCTGAGAACTTCGACCGGTTTTTCACCCGCCACCCGCCGGTGTTAACGCCGCCCGACCAGGAGGTCATCAGGAACATTGACCAGTCTGAATTTGAAGGCTTTTCATTCATTAACTCTGTTTTTATAAAAGAGGAGATCAAGAACTAAAGATGGCTTCTCCTGGGAGCGAAAGCGGCTCACGCCGGGCGCCCGTGTGCCATAGAACTCGTCGTCTCTGCCTGCGCGTAAACGCCATCGTGCAGAGCGTGCCTGCGCGGAGCCCTGCAGCCAGTTCCATGTTATAACCATTAGCAAGCAGCTGAAAAAAAAAGTGTTTTTCAACCCATTAAATGAACAAGCAGACGCATTAGTGAGCATGGGGATTAGCCGCGAGCAACATGCGCAGCCCCTTCCCTTGAGATCTTAAGACTTTTTAAGGGTGGGCTTGTCGTGACCCAAGTTCCTCCTGAGTGATGATGTAGCCAGAGCCCTGCTTCCTTGTATAGACTACTTTAAAAACCACGTCGTAGGGAGATAGATAAATAGATTTAAGTCTAATGGCCGGGGCTCCGTCGTTCCATACAGAGCGTGGAGGAATGAGCAGAGGGGTAAGCGCATGCCTAGCACATATACGGAGGGTTAACTCCCACTCCCCGGAGTCTTTGACAGCTGAGCCATGGCCCCCGTGGGCCGCACGTTGCCAAATCTCTTGTGACATCACAGGTTCAGCCTCGGACTGTCTTACGCGGCTCCGGAGCAGTTTATTTCCACAGGGGCCAAAATGTATCGATGACAAAACCCAGCAGATGTTCCTGTGTGTGAGACCTTCCCCTCCATCCCCCCCTAGTCCTCCCCATCATCATTTCTGCATGAGCGGAGCGGATAATACGCAAACACAGCAAATGCCTCGGGCTCCTCTACAAATTGGCCATTCTGCATGCGGCTTTAGCCAAGCATTAACTCTCTACCCTCCGCGTGTCCGGCAGCCGGGGCCCCGTGCGAGCTGCTTGCTTTGGAGCTGCTGGGGTTTTTGTTCCTCCCCGTATGTAAAAATCAAGTCCTTTTGAAGGTCACGGTTTCTTGTTAATGTGTCAAATAAAAATTCTCCGTAGACGTTGCATCAAAGCCACCCGGGGGCATGCTTTGGATCGTTGTTGGGCTACAACGCCCATCATTCCCAGCATGCGTGATGTGGATTGTAGCCAAGCAGCAATTGCCATTAGCCTAGCCCCAGACTCGTGTATATTAACGTTATGGGCGCTCTGGGATTTAACTACAACTCTCATCATCCTCATCAGCCACTTCCCTTTGCGCACATGATCGAGCTTAAAGCAGAAACGTCTACAGCATAAGGTCCGTAGCTCATTCGGGATGATTGGAGGAGTGATCCTGCTTTAAATGAGTTGGTCTCTGTGTGATGAGAGTTGTAGTCCAAGGCAGCTGTGGGTAGGAATTCATCTTCGGGCGACGTTCAGAATTCTAGGTGTCCTTTAACCATTTAAACGCTGGTCGCTTCCCATTATTGTATTTCCTAAGAGCCACCAGCGTGTCAAAGATTATTACAGCACGAGAGCAGCCAACCGGGAAACATTACATGACCCTTCCATTCCCATGACGCTCAGCCAGGCCAAACTTTAAGCTACTTGTGGGTTTTTAACTGGCAGAGGTTATAGTTTATTACATGTAGGGGGTCTGCATACACATGACCAGGAATCATGGTAATTTATAGCACAGCATCACCTAGGTAGGGACCCCCTAACCATAGAGAGGGTCCTCTCTAACTATAGAGCGACCCTCGTAGCTAACTATAGATAGAAGTTCATGCCGTTAATACCGAAAGACCCCTTTTGTTTCTGGACTTGCACCTCCGTCATTGTCCGTCCGCTTTAGTTGGGTTAAAGACCCCCCGTAGGACTGTGTCTTCTTTAAAACCCACGAGAACGCCCGATTATCTTCCTTGGCCCTTAAACTCCTCGGGTCTGGGAGGTTTTCTAGAACCGAAGACCTTTCTCGTTTCTCGACCTGCTGTTATCCTAAAAAAAAAATCCTTTAACCGATATGCAAGACGTAGTCAAAGCGATGACTGTGAATTGTTGCCGAGTCTTCCCAAAGTCAGGAAAAGTTTTCTATATTTTTTGAGTAGTCTGCTACAAAGTACCCGCCGTGGTGTCCGGGAGATTGCGTCACAATCCCTCCTCTTCCCCTCTCCGTGTTACGGAATGTGCCAACTTCTCTCTCCATATTAAATGGAATAAATGCTGAATGCGTTGGATTTCTTCCTTTATCGTTTGGATCCCCAGGAATGTTGTGTTTTAGTTAGAAAATTTGTGTTTTTTGTTTTTTTTTTAATGAATTGTCACGATCTCAGCTAATTGTCTATAAACCTCTTTATCTTGCGTTAAAATGACAATGAGGGATCTGGTGAGAAGAACATAAACACCGTAGGGTACTGGAAGCGTCTCTCCTGCGTAGAAGACCATACCTGCCAAGAATTCCGTGTTTCTAAGAGTAAATAAAAGATCACAAAGCTCCCCAAAGTATCCCAAGCTGAATTTTACATAGGCCACCAATTCGTGCCATTCCCACAATGGTGGAGCCACCTAAAGTATCTACAGATGAGGCCACCACCTAAGCGATATGGCCGGTCATAGTCCTTCCGAGGCAGTAAAGGATAGCCCTAGATCTATAGCGGCGTTACGTTTAGTGAATACGTTATTCGTTACACATTAAGGCTCGTTAACGCGTTTTGGCGTCCTGGGAAGGGTTGGAGGAACGTTAGTGGCCGTCTTCTAACGAGTCGCGAGAATCTATACCAGCGCTCCTCTCTCGTGAGAGATCACCCGATGCCTGCGATTCTTACAGTGTGCTGCGTGGAAGGTGGTAGAGAGGTTGCCATGGTAACTGTCAGAACATGTGGGTTCTGGGCATCTCTCCGAGAGATGGGTAAAAAAAAAAAAAAAGATTCTGCCGCTGCTGCGGGGACTTAACCCTTACATTGCTGCAAGGACAATAAGCGATTTGATTGGAGGGAGAGAGAGTGGGTTAAGACATCAGCTTTATCTCCTAACGCGGAACTGAAACAATTCTGGGTAGAAAGGAGTATAATTTGTGAAGGATCTGGGCTTCTGGGTATTAAGTGGAGGATTTCGTGAAAGATGGTTCCTTTTATTGGGCCGACGTATAAAACTTTATAAAGCTACGTGATCTTATAGGATCTCAGAGGTCTCTTCTTCAGCTGGAAACCATTAATCTGGGTAATGGGTGAGTCAGAGTTGTCCTGGGTGTCATTCGACACGTTAAGTTTTATCACCCTAATGAAATATATTTCAGCTATTTCTGATGTATAAATATTTCCCATTATTATATAACATAGGGATCACATGATGTTGGCCGAGCTTCTGCCCTGGACATCAGGTGGGGTTGGTAAAGGTCATCTCAACGTATATCATGGATGGTAGCTGATGCCGTCATGGGTTACACGTCAAAAGTCACCTTTTTGCAAAGTTTAAAACCATAGAAACTAAAAATGTCCTGTTAATTGGACCATACCATTGGTTGCCATGGCAATAAGACAGATTTTTAAGGTTCACTTCTTAAACCCAATGCCCAATAACTCAAAATGGAATCCACAATCGCAAAATAAATTTCCTTGGATAATTTCTACCATTTCTATATTATAATTTAATTCTTTTGAATTCAACAATAACACAAAACCTGAGAAACATGAAATATATTAAAAAAATCCTTTTAAATGTATAAATTCTTTTCTTTGTTGAAAATATTATATAATGGGGGGTTTCTTATTGACTGTAGAATAATTCACCCGCCGGTACCATTCCATCGATCATCTTGTCACTCTCTCACCCCTGTATAACCGAGGGTTTGTTCGATTCTCCCCCCTTTACAGAAGGACAAGAGAGACACGTCTAATTTTGACAAGGAGTTTACTCGCCAACCTTTGGATCTCACGCCCACCGACAAACTTTTTATCATGAACCTGGATCAAAATGAGTTTGACGGATTCTCCTACACAAACCCGGAGTTTGTGATCGATGTGTAAGAGATGGGGACTGTTCAGGAGGTCCTTCCATTCCCAACACAAGCGAGTCCACCAACCTCCCTCAAGGAACACCGTGGTGGGAACCTCACAAGCAGAATACCTCTGTTAACTCTATCTCTGGAGGCATTATGTGTCCAATCACTTGACCAAGGGTCTGGTTAAATATTATGAAATATGCTTGTCTAACGTTTCTAGATGCCGTGGAAGGATACGGTCTTCATTCCATGGAGAAGGCTACAAGGAGACTCCTGCGGTAGACGCTGGGGAAGGTTTGTTGGTGGCTGCCATGGAGATGGTGGAACTTCATTGTTCTGGGTCTGTTTTCATGCCTAATTATGAAGTGTTTTATTTAACTAAAACCACCAGGGCAGGTCATTGAGCAGATCTCAAGCTAGTAGAACCCATGAAATAACCAAGCATTTAGTAAAAGTGACATTCTAGCCGATCAGTTTCCACATTCCCAATAATTTACCTTGATGTCACATGGTAAATGTATTCAGGGACTAAGATGCTAATGAGGCCTTTGGGCTTTTGTATAATAAGACACATTTATCAAATTAGAGTTATTTTGAAATTCATGTTAAGTGCGCATGCACAGTAGTCCGTTGTTCCAGGCTGTTCTAGATCATTGACTGCTTAGAACCTAGAAAGAACGGAAACAGATTATCCGTGGAACGCAAGCAAAATGCAGTGTTCTTTAATTGAATAAATACATATAGAGAGAAATCCCGGAGCTCCGGGGAATGGGTTTGATACCCCTGATCTTCCTTATCTGCACCAAAGAACCAAGGAGAATGCATGGAATCTCCAATTCATGGAAGCCCCCAAAAAACATTCAGACGAGAGATATAATGTCCCTTTAATCTTCATATTAGGACACGATATGACCCATAAGAATCCACTAGCTTTAGAAATATGTTGATATCCTTCTTTTCTGTGGCGGTTACACATGATGGACAAACAGGTGATCCAAACGTGAACTCCATGGGATTGTGGGAGATGTAGTTCATAAACTACCAGAGATACCCAAGCCTTCCGAAGACTGCTATAGATTCGGCATGTTTTTATTTAAGGGGTAGATGAGACATATTGCAAAGACCGTGCTTCCGTTAGTATCATGTGACCTCGATAGAATGCAATTCTTATTTGTATAATACCTCTCTCTACACTCGCTGTATCTGCGTTCTAGGTCTTCTTGAACAGGTTTTGGAGGAGATCTCAGCGTCTCATGTATTTCCACATTTATCTTACTTTTGCATTCTATAGGCAGCTAGAAACCCCCAGGGACAGAACACGGCTCCTGTCATTATACATTGCTAGGTTCCTCCAGTAAGAAGGGCTGAGCCGGCCCTGTATAATGTATAATTAAATGGGCGAGGAGACTGAAGAAATCTTATTGATTTAACTATACATTTTACAGGGTTCTTCCTGCACCAAAAGCTCATCGAGGTTGGACCTTCACAATGTATAGTGGTCAAGGAGCTGAAACACAACCTGTCGTATCACCTCTCCCTTTAGTGAATAAAACTCATGAAAATAGTGAGAACTTAAAGTGATCCTTTAAAAACGATGACCTCGCAGCTTTATGCTGATGAAGTCATCCCTTTGTGATCCCTTCTGTGATCATAAAAGGCCTCCTAGTCCTGAAAAGCCCTTCCCACCCTTGGTCGAAAGGCTGTTTTTGACCGGTGGAACGGGATGCTTCATTTTCAACCCATCGCGTAACCTAAATTACGAGCTACGGCTCTGGCACGCGGAGTTAATGATGCCGCAGGGGCCTAAATGCTGTTTGTCCAAACACCCAGCTGAGATCGCAGTTTGGCGCTCGTTCACCCCGAGCTTCCTACGGAGAACGATTTCCATGCGACGTCTGCTTCTGTTTACTTAACTGCGACGCGCACAGAGGGGGGGGGGCGCCAAGGGTCTGAAAGATCTATTAAGCAACCGTTGCTCGGGCTGCCAAGTATTTCTAAACATGACTTTCCCCCTAAATTATTATCCCCTTTTCCTATTCCAGCCTAATTTATTCTGATTTTGCAGTCCAGCCCAATCTACAAAATAGCCTTCAGCAGTTCTAATGATGTCTTTAAAGGGTCGCTCTAGTAGAGTAAGGGTGGGATAACGAAGCCTCAACTCAAACAGGTTTAACATTAAAAGGCGGCGTTCGCGCATGCCTGTACACTCAACTCTCAAATTCTGTACAATGCTTTGTATCAGTAAGATGGATCAGCTGTTTCCTAAGCCTTTGGGAATTGAAAGCGCAAACCATTTTCTATCTATCAAAACATGAAATCGGATTCCGTGACATTTAAGGCGCCTATGAGGGCCAAACGTGTTCTCGTTTCATGCATGAGTTCAGCAGATAGAGGGTTTAATGAGGGAGGGTGTTACGTTATACTTCTTTTACTTTCCCCTCATATAAACATCTCCTTCATCCCAGGTTAATCGTGCCACATAGGGCTGTGTCAAAGTCCAGAACTCAGCTGGAACTCTAGAACTTAGCTGGAGGTTCTATGCTCTTACACCCAATCATCTCAATCATGTCATAGGACTCAACTTGGTGGGCAATGTGGCTCATTACACCAAGACCACCTATTGAATCGTGTGGTCTCTGTACCACGTTCATTAGATTCTAGAACTTAGAAGCAAACAATCCGAAAACAAGCTGTTCCCAGCTCTGTCCACGAGCCTCAACTATGTTGTTCCAACACCACAAAAAGGTCCACAAAGCCACCTCGTACTTATCTTCTTATACAGCCAGGGCCGCTCCTAGTGAGTTAGACAGCTACCTGGAGTGCTTGGTCTGAGGGTCGATAGTCATCCTAACAAATGCCCCCCAATGTGTAGAAGGTAGAGCGGTACCTGAAAGGGGTGCAACCAAAGTCTCCACCATCACATGGGCAAAGGATCATTGGGATTCTGAATGTATGAAAGAGACATGGTGTGTCGTCTTGTGGGGCGACCAAGAGGATTCTCTTGAAAGGGTTGCCATTTGGTCAGCGACCGGCATACATTACCGAAGCCGGGATGGTCCTGAAAATGTTTACTGCTCCCAAAGGGAAATTATTAAAGGGGAAAAAAAAGATCTTTGAACAATAAATTTGAGCTTAGTGGACGGTTGGAGGAAAAACAAGGTTTCTAACGTGACTTTTGGAGGTCACCATCTGCTTCCATACTATATCGTTCTGCCATTGTTACTGCAGAGTTTGTGACGTCCTTGTAGTCCAACAACTATGTTTACTACAACGGTAAAGTCTTGTTAGGTTTATTTAGCAAAAACAGGCAGCTACTAGTGAGCTATGGCTACGCGTTAGTGTTTTAGTTATATTTTTTTGGCAAATACACTGTGTTTCAACCAAACCGACACTGTTTTTATGCAGAAATCTATGCAAGCATGTTAACTTGTTGAGTACCGATAGGGTAAGTAGTGCATTACTTCCAATGAGTGGGTTAAAGGATGTTTATAAAAGAATGTAAATATTTTAATGATACTTTGTGTTTAAAACAGAGAAATGGCTCAGCATGATGGGATTTGTAGTCTAACTGCGGGCCGGCTAAACCTGTTTCAGAACATAAAGGAAATGAAATGTGTTTCACTAGTTAGCGAGAAACCTGGTGCTTTAATGGTAACATTGTATACTTAAGTATCTTATTGTTTCGTTAAGTGTTCTATATTAATTATGCAAAGATAATGATGTTGTCTGGGTTTCTATATTTTCTGTCCTGCATGGCAGTAAAAGAGAGTAACGTGTGCCTGATTACGTGTGAGCATGTTCATTGACCCGGGAGATTTTCTTTTGGGACGTCAGCTACAAGTAGATGAGGTCATAAAGGAACCATACTTGATCAGGTTTTGTAATGGTTTGACCCGTATGGTGCAGATTGGTGCCGGTGGTCCCAATCGTTGACGCAAGCTGGAAAGGGGTGCGTGGAGGACGTATCTCCTTGTCTCCTGCTGGATCGCCAATTTTGGTCCTTTTCAAGTTGGCAATAAAATGTTTGTGGTTTCACGGGGTCGCTACACCCAAAACATCTGATCTACGGCCATCGATTACCGCAATTCATTTCAGGACCACAGTCGGTACCCTATTCCACTGAGTACATTGATTCAGGACCACGGCTAGCTCCCCGAGAGTCAACAGAGCCGGAGTGTGTGTGAATGGGGTGAGCTAAGGAGTAGTGCAGAACAGACTGGTGGTAGAGCAGCAGAGAGGTGAGCAGCCCATTAATCCCATTAATGTTTTCCGGCCCCGCTGGCCAGAGCCTTGGGGTCAAGAGGTAGTTTCCCAGATGCTAATGAACTACATATGATTCAGTAACATCTTAGGAGCTACCAGATGGTTAACCTGATATACAGCTACAATGTAGCCAATCATTTTACCCAATAAGAGGAGAGGTCTTTGAATTGCTTGACTCCTATTGGCTGTGCCCAGAATTCTAATGTAGAATTGCTAGGTGTGCGGATTTACTTTTACGTGACCGTTAACGCATCCCGATAAGAGGCTATAATTGTCTTCCATTATCTGCTGATCTATGTATTCTGGGGCCACGTACATTAATCCTGATTACTGCATGTATGACATGAAGAATAAAAAAAGTCTACTTTTAAAGAATGATGGCTTTGACTATTATTATATACTTCTTTTTTTTCTTCTTAATAGTCCCGTTTTCCAATTTTACATGTAACACATATTCTGCAAAAGCCTTTATACGTCCAGATGATAAACTCTTTGAATAAGAGTTACACTACAAAGATAACATCTTAGAGGGGATATGATGTCATTATGCAACAGGACTGGATTGGCAATGACGAAGTGGCACTGGCAGAATGAACCACAAAGTGTTATATTGGCACTTCTTTTCTGACTTTGTTGGAAATCTTTTCAATTTGACGATCATTATTTTAGCCTAAAAACACCCTCACATTGTTTAGCCATCTCTCTACTCACCCCACAACTGGACCAATTTCTGCCCTACAAGATAGTGGTCGGCTTCCTACCGGGTAATTATTATTATGATGGGTATCGTATTTTATATAAGGCGTCAGCATCAGAGGGTAGTTCTCTCTGATCCTTTGAGAAACCATTCGGAAATTGGGTTTCCAAACACAAAAAAATGGCCTCCAGGACCAAGACCCAGATTGTGGATGAAGATGAAATAAAAAAAACATAACAATAAGCATAAAAAAACATTAGAAATCACACAATAAAAAAAAACCGAAGCAGTTTATCGAGATGTGCTGAAGCCATGGCTGTCACTTCCTCAGCTCATCAAACATGATGTAAAGAATACATTCTCATTAGTGATCCGGGCTACGGCCAAACTCCCGCAACCCACTCTGACCTTCATCAGGAGACCCCTCCGGCAGATTCATAGACATTTTATCTCTGCCATCATCCGCTTCTGCTCATTATCCTTTATTTAAGGTTTTCTTGCAGCGTCGGATTCAAGGAACGGGGAGGTGGCACGGGAAGTCTTTCTGTTCATTAGTTGCAAAATCTGCATTATTTTTCTAAAAAAAAGTCATTGTTTTCTGTTTTGTTTTTTTTTTCTCACATGTCGGTTTCCAGTTAATGGGGATTGAGGTCATATGTTATGAGATCACCCGCCTCCCCTTCTTCTGTTAAGGGATATAATTTCTATTTTGTAATGCGGTCAAACTGCAACGTTCCAGAGGCTCCTTCCGAGTTTAATTGCCAATAATTGAAATTTTAATCCGTTCAGATTCCTAAAAGCTATGGTAATAGCATAAATTGGGTCTGGTCACTGAGTGTTTTGATTCTTGTGGGCTCAGTCCATGGACCGGGGGTGACCAAGCGGCCCTGGCACTTTATGGCCAGTGACTACAGAATGAAGTACGTGCAGCCACCAGCCTGATACAGACGGCAACATACTATGCTTTCGTACGCATGTATCCAGCCGGCCGCCATGCGCTGAAGGACCTCTATGTTTCTGTCTGTACTGTCTTTGTGTAAATTGTTGCAAAAAGTTCCGGCAACAATTTTCGGACGTATAGCGTCCAAGATGTTGGTGATATAGACAAAGGTTTATGGTTCTTTCAATCACAGAACCATTGCAGTTTTTAATTGGAAAAAGTGCCGCAAGGTTTATAAAGATAAAACATCGCATTGTCAAGGAGGTGAGACCGGAGTTAATGTTCTGTAGCGGAGCTAGGATTAAACAATGATGCATTTCAGACCAGAAGATGTAGATGGAGGGGAGAAGGTGCCCGGCGAGTAATGTATTGTTATATACATTGAAGATAATAACAATTGGCGAGCCAGCCAGAAGACTCTACGATACGAAGGACTCGGTAGTGACGGCCGAAAAAAGCCGAGCACCTTACGGTGCCTCCAGTCATTCTGGATTAATGGCTGAAGTTAATATTTTGTCTAAGTGGAACAGCACCTTTAATGCACAATTTAATAACTAAAGGCCATCTTGCAATGCAAGATCATAAGCCTCTGGGTCCTTCTTGTATTGCATAGACGTCTATAAATTGTGTGTGCAGGAAGTGTACTTAAGTACGCTTCCTGTCTATATTTCCTGGTTTCAGAGTATGCCAAGAGAGACGACTTAAATGAGATAACAGAATTATTTCGCTACTTCAATTAATAAAACTTTCTTAGGCAGCCATTTTTTTTAGTCATATTCTAATTTTATATAATTCCATCATGCATTTTTGTCATGATTAAATTATTCACAGACAAATGAGTGTGATAAGTAATACATAAACAATTAAACTGCAAGAAGGTGATAATTTTCTCTTTATGTAAATTAAATGCAGCAATGTGAAATTCACAGTGTTCTGTCCCGAGCTTGAAATGAAGGTCATTTGGGAGAAGGTAGCTGTTATTCTGCTCACACGTATGTACACGAACGGCCTTTTCTGTTCTCAGAGCATGGATGTTCTTTACCGCTGTTGTAAAATGCAAATTTCTATAGGCGACCTCAGCAGTAATGTAACATATGTAATAATATGAGACCGATATGATGGAATTTATTTGTATCGTTTTTTTCTTCCAACCTGAGCTAAAAACTCGCCTGTTGCAAGTGGCATATTCTGGCCCAGTGGTAATAACTCCCTGTTGGGCAATTGGGGTCCCTAGCAAGCCATTGCTCCATATATATACTATAGCCAGCACAGGCTCCATAGTAGACATATTCATTAAAAGGCAGCAGGACTGGATATGGTGTCATATTACAGCACAACTGGGTATGATGTCATATTACAGCACGACTGGACATGATGCCCATTATGCTGAGCGCTGGGATATGATGTCAGCATAATAAACAGCAACCACAGAGGTAAATGGAATCGCTTGTTTGGCTGGGTACTGCTAGGGACATTTCTTCTTATAGGACAAGCCGTTTGTCTCCATTTGTCTCGCGTGTAAACGGTAAGCGTAATCCTCACAGCCATTTAGTAATATTCTATAGAATAATTCATTGAAACGCAACATGTCGGCGTCCTGAAGAATATTCTAGAAAGCATTGGATTCTTCATCTTCTGAAATCTTTTTTTTTGTTCAGTTACTGACAGTTGGAATACAATATGAAATTTCCCCCTCGTTTTAATTAGTTTACAAAATAGGTTTTCTGACACGACTTCAAGGCGAACGCAAGGAAACAGGAAGCAGCCGAGTGAAAGCCATCGCTCCCTCACATTAATAAATAAAACGCCTGCCGTAGGAACGTGTCGGTGGTTATTTGAGGCTGGCGGGGGTCTGCGTTTTTACTTCTAAAGGTTTTAATGACCAGATCCAGATTATGACAGAGATTACTTTTTTTTTCCTCCTCAAAACCATCATCAGTATCCTCACAAAAATCATTCTGCCTCATACTGAAAATACTTCTTTCATTTCCCATGATCCCTCAACATGGATTGTGTCACAACCCTACTGTCAGCCCACTTCCTGTTTTAGCCGGCTGCCCATGGGCCTCTAGTTCCTTTACAGCCACAAATGTCCTCTGTAAAGCCATTACCACAGACATCCTAGAATGAGGAACGGGGTTGAAATCAAGATGGCCGCTCCCGCATGTAGCACAAAAGAAAATAAAAAAGGAAAATAATGCAGATTTGGTTGGCTCGGCACATTTTTGAGAGGGCATCTGCAGTTATGGGCATCAGAGGTGTATATCCCTTCGGAGCTGCCCTAGGCCTGGCTCGGGGCAGTACTACTAGCTGCCCCCTCCACAGCTGATGTTCTCATTGCGGTGTGTTGGGATATGACGTCATATCTTGAAACTCCAGTTTAAGCCTGGGTTGAAGACATATTTTTCTCCTCGTTTAAGTGGAAATATAAATATTTGACGTTTCTGTTAATTGGATTAAGTCCATGACCCGTAGCTCGGAAATGACCGGTATGTTTATACCCTCCATCTAATCTGAATAGTTAATTACTTGCTCTGTGTAATTAACTCATCACTAGCTGAGTGTAGATTGTAAATCTTGCCCCTCTCTCGTCTGAATTTAGGTAACCAGAAATAAAGCGGCAATCTTAGTCACTGAATGTTCCAAATCATTCTCCTTTTGCAAAAATTACATTTCCTTCGCCCCTCCGCTTTACTGGATAATGACTCCCGTAATTTGATCGCTTCCCCCGGCGTTAAAGCCAAACGCCATCGCCCCCCCTGAGACGCAGGTCCTCATAAAGCACTCTTAGCCTCTAAGTGATTCAATTTCATGGTGGTGTCAGTAAATACATTATTTCTGTAATATACGATCGCTAAGCGTCGCCATAGCGGATATATTGAATTTTTTTTCAGAAGACACCAAGATAAGCTAAGGAGATAAATCTAAAAGTACCAAAATCACATGTGATCCCCCCCAACCCTCGATATCAAATCAACCCCTTTAAATGTATGAGATTTGAATTGATTCCAAGTTCCGTGCCGTGCTGAGTGAGATGTGGATTAGAAATCTATAAATTTATAAGTGAAAATGGTCACATGGTTAAAATCATGCAATTTTTATACGAGCAGGTCGGGTTTAAGTTTAAATATTTAAAAATAGGTAAATAGAAGAGCAGATGTTTTTAGAATTGGGGGGGTAGGTTCTTTGAGGCAGTTTTCCCATCAACTTTTATTAGAGCATTTTATTTATACAATTCAATTTATAAAGCCATTCCTGCTGTTTCTATACACATTATCAGGGCGTTTAGAGCTGTAGAACCCTGCGATGCCCTCATACCCAACATTCTGAGCTCCTAGAAAAGAAGGACACTGAAGAGGAAAGTGGGGAAGAAAGAGCAGCACCAGGGGAAGAAAGAGGGACATCAGGGGAAGAAAGTGGGGCACAGAGATTTAGGGCCCAAAGAGGGACAGGCAGTGTTTTTGGGCAGATTTACATTTAAATAGTTAGTATTATATATTACATCAGTATTAACTTGTATTTGTAGAATTTTGGAGAAAAGTAAAAAGTAGGAAGGATTATCCCTGCCCTAAAAGCATCAAGATAGAATTTCTTCATCCTGTTAAGAATGTGTCTCCATGAAATAGTATAACATTAGATAAGATGATGGTCTTTCGAACTGAGATCTTCATGGTCAGTGTAGATTAAAAAAAAAATATTTTGTGCCATCTCAGCTAATAATATTTTTTTTTCTTAAGTTTGATGTCGTTATTTTCTTTTTTTGATAAATTATTCAATTATGCATAAAAATGTTATGCAATTACAAAATCCAGAGCTCACGTAAGCTAAGTCCAACCAGCTAATAGACTAATAAGAGAATCTAATCATAAGTGATTACCTGTTTAATATTCATTCAAAGAAAATGCAAAAAAATTAGATTTTTTTGATGCTTGATTTCCTGCTCAATTGAATGAAAGCTTTTAAAATCTATTCATGTTTAATTCATGATCAATGGTGAACAATAGAGGACATAGCATTAACAATAGTTACGAGCCAACGTCTTTTATGTTAACTTTCAGAAATGCAAATTCACCCTCCGAGCTACGGGAAAACTTTTTCCGATATCCAAAAAAAACAGCAGAAAGTTTTTTTTTGTTGTTGTTTTTTTTTTTTTAAATCACGGTTCCACCTGTTCCCTATGTCAAAGGAAACAACACAAACGTCATGTGATGGCCATACATTCCCCGTCTCGCGTGTCCCTTTGGGTGTTGCCCTGGATGGGGGCAAAAATAGGACGTTCCAGTAGTAGCTCCCCAGGAATGTTTTTTCGACTTTTTGCCCAGTTTCACAGACACCTATGAACCGTGACGGCATATTTGCCCTTGATGGCCAGAGTTTAACCCCAGATAGGAAGCTACAGACTCTTTCAACCGATTTATATACAATATGTAGTCTGTATCTGTAGGTCAGGGTTTCAAATCAACCAATGGGAAGCAAGAGAAGGATTGACGCTCTCATTATTGAAGACAGCCCAACCCTGGTAAATTCAGATTTTTTTGTGAATAAACTCGATATATATATAGGCTAGAAAAATTCCGGGGGGGTCAGAAGTTAAACATCTATTGTAGTTTATACAAAAAAATGAAAAATATAAAAATCCTTTAAACGCTGTTTTTTGTTTTTTTTATTTTACCAGCCCAGGCTGTCTTTTTTGATCATCTCAGAAATTAACTTTCCAGCCAGAAACGTCCGTAACATTATTCAGATTCTTTAGTCAGTATCTATCACTCTCAATTTTTATCCCTAAAGCAGAACTCATCTAATTAATTTAAAATATTATATCAATTCATTTTGAGACATGTTATGTTATGTTATTATAGGCTTTTTCTTTTACCAAAATTACAATTGATACCAGTGCGAAAAGCATGATAACTAGAATTGAACACCAAATTTGATTAATTATGGAAAATAATTCTTTTATATTATGGAACTGGAATTTAATTTTATTTATTAACGACGTTTAAAAAAAAATCCCTTTTTTTTTAATTTTATTTACAATCAGACCCAGAAAGGCAAACGCCCGTCGGGCTGGTGGGTGGCAGGGGCCAAATAATAGTTTCATACACTTTGCACGTAAGATGTAGCAAACATTGTGCTGTTTGTGGTTGTACTGATGCTCCATAGAAGCTGTTTTAGTGACCGACATTTATAGATTAAGATGTAGAGCAAGAAGACCACCAGCTTTTCAGTTCTTCAGAGGCCCCTCTGGATATAATCGCAAACTTTTTGTTGTTCAAATGGCTGGAAGTTGTTGAGTAAGAGAGAGATGCATAACAGAGTTAACTTTAAATTGGTGGTAGAAGTGGGATCACAGTATATGGTGGGGCTCCTCAAGCTCAGATCATGTAGCAAGAAAGCCTTAAAGACTAAGGAACTGGAGCCAGGATTGAGAGGCACATTACAGAGCGGAAAAAGAATGACAATAAAACCCTGGCAAGTCGCAGAGCAAAGAACCGAAGTTACGGCTATATCTGCAGACAAGTGACAAATTATCCACGATAGCACACCGAGGAGGGAGCGATGGTTTTCATATAGGCAGCTAATGAGGCAGATGGGTTCCAGGTGAGTTGCTAGTTGACGGGTTAACGAGAAGCCTAAAGACGATATTTTAGTGAGCTCCCGAATTTGACAACTCTTGCGGTGGCTCGTCAGCAAAAAGGTATCCATCAATACCAAGCGCCCGGCTCCTTCTCAGGCACATCTTGACAAGAGCGTTCAGGGTAATTCTGTGTACATGCAGAATAATGAGTCAATGTGCTCTGCGGTTGAGCGAGCCAGGCATTTGGGAACTAATACAGACTCTGCACCATCATCATCATCACGCTTGGAGTGCAGAGGAACGAAGACCTCTTCAGACAGCTATTCAGGCTGAAGACCCTCTAAATGTGTCCCTGGTCTCTGGGCAAAGAGAGATACACAATGTATCACAATCCTCCAACTAGCCCGTTCCTTTTATACAAATATTATATTGTAATGTTTATGTAATACATGTAATCCCTTCTAAAATACCAGTGATCCAATCAAATAGATCTTTTACTCATAATAAGGTAGGAACCAAGTGGAGAGTTGAGTGAGTGCCCAAAGTACCCATTGTAGAGACCGTTGACACATTCAAAATATCGACTATACAAAAGCTGCCATGAACAAGAAGAGAAATCAAGACGGTTGTGCTATTTTTTTGGGGTGGAAGGGACAGACTATATACATCTTTATGGGTCCTTCCGATAAGGAACAGCCTTAAAAATCACTTTTAGCAGATATGATATAATGCGTATGAGCCATAGCCCCAGAACTGATGCTAGGATGCTGGAAAAGAAAACAGTATTATCACCACCATACCCGACGAAAAGATTTATGTCCATCTCATATTTGTATTATTTACAACAAAAATCTATACCATAACATTAAAGATAAAAAAAAATAATCAAAGCCGCGGAAAAAGTTCTTTGCCCCGGGCATGGAATGTGTGACTACAAATGGTATTATTGATTACATCTCCACGGTCATATGACATGTGAATTAAAGGCACATTCATTCTAGTTTAGAGTACCATTTTTTAATACCTCTAGGGTATGAAGAAGGACTATATATCTATCTATCTATCTATCTATCTATCTATATATATATATATATACTCATCTCAGAATCTCAGGAGGCAGAGGAGGACGGAGGGGAATCACCAAGACTCCATGTTTTTTAAAATGTTTTTTTCTTACTATTTTTATAATTTTTTTGCAATCCAGGGCAATAATGATCTCGAATGACCTGCTAGCGCAAGTGCTGGCCACAGGTATTGTGACTGTTTTTGAGTAGACTTTTTTGGCATAACCAGCAAGGGTTTGAGGCTGTTTTTCTCTCTGTCATCTGGATCTTGATCGTCTTCTGCCGCTGAGTCTTCTTCCTTATGCGTATTACCAGCAGAGCTTCCTCTGAGCAAATAAGGAGGTCACTACAAGGTTTTCCTCTCTTTATTCCAACAATTAAAGGGCCATTGCCACGACCTCCATTTCAGGTCTAAAGCCATCACATCTGAGATGCCCTGCATCCCCCCCGGTACATTTTATAATAACCCCTAAAGCTATCAAGAGGTGCTTTTATCTGGAGAACAAAAACCTGCATGAATAAAAAAGGTTCAACCTAGAGGAATCTTAAAATGTGGACATTTCAACCATTTCCCATAACCTTAATCTTAATACCCAATAATATCTCACATCAGTAATATTTTATGCAACATTACACGCCAAATGAATGCGATAATATTAATATAATCATGGCCTGCATTAGCATTGGCTGTTATAAGCATCTAAAACAGTCCCTTTAAAATAATATCAGTCTCAGCAAGAACACTTTTTTAAAGCCTCATACAATTAAAATCCCCGTCACGCCTTTTAAATTATATTCCTGGTTAGCGTAGCTTGGAGTAATAAATTAAAAGGTGCCCTGGGATGTGTTCGGGGTAATTAGAAGCAGGCTTGGTGATTTGGCTTGTGCTTCTCTGATGATTGGGTCCTCTGTCATAGAGTGAACGCTGTCCCTTTAAAAATCAGCCTTCTCCCAAGTCTAATTCTCTCTGCTTCAGTAGACTTCAGCTTTTGCATAATGAAAGTCTGAGTGGCATTGGAGGGGAGAGGAGACCAGAGAGAAGCCTCCTTCTAACAGAGGTGAGAGTCAAGGAATGCAAGGGTGAGGGAGTAGGGAGAAGAGGAGGTTAAAGGGAGGGAGGAGATGGAAAAATAGGAGAAGAAGAGAGAGAGAATTACCAACAGCCTGAGATGCAGAACTGAGAGTGAGGAAGATTGAGAGTGAAAAGAGGGAGAGGAAAGAAGAGAGGGAGGCAGAATAGAAAAGGGATAGATAAAAAGGGGAGAGAGGGGGGAAAAGAATGGGAGGGACAGGGAAAACCAGAGAGAGAGAAGCAGAGGGGGAACAGGGAGAGAGATAGGGAAAAGAGAAGGGAGAAAGGAAGGGTGTAAGAGAAGGAGAGAAAGGAAGAGAGGGGAAAAAGGGGGGAAAGAGGAGAGAGGTGATGGAATTAGCAGAGAGGGATGAAAAGTCTACTGACTGTAGATGTTGGGTGTAGAAGGCTTTGAGTTCTGAATACTCACATTTGGAATTCCAGAGAGACTTTTTTCATCTCCGTGGGCTGGCAGGATCCAGGGCAAACTTTCCTAAAGGGACCAATGGGAATGGGCTTTCGTGGACTCCTTCATCTTCTCTGAGGACCAGGCTGGGGAATCACTGCATAGGAGTGCAGCCTAGAATCCAGATCAACAGGAGCAGACTGGACCAACACAAGCTCCGAATGCAGGTGTCTCCTGACTCGAACTTCAGACAGTAGATGGATGGATGTCACACCAGAAGAGGTGGAAACGTACTGGGAGGATATAGACATTATTTAAGGCAAAGGTGGTCAGGTCGTTATATGAGAAGAAACCAGACACCTTATTCTCTTCTCAGACACTTTGCAGTCTGGAGTTGCCTTTGGACACAATGACGCAGGGAGCAGGAGCAACCTGTTCAGTGCCAGGCTTGGTCTTCTTCTTCTTCTTCTTCTTCTAGATGCACACAGGAAGGTCTTGAGAATTTGAAACATTTTTCACTGTGAATCGCCTTCAGGGAGACTCAGCAGTGATACATGGTAACAAAAAATCACGCATGCATTCTGCAAACATTCTGCTTGTTTTCTGGCTTAGGGACTCGCAAAGGGAAATTGGAGAGGAGCCTGGAGCTGTCCCGTCTGGACCACTGCTTGGGTTTTAAGGCATAGTGACCTGGAGCTGTCCCGTCAGCACCACAGGGTGGCTTTTAAGGGACGGTGGTCTGAAGCTGTCCAATCAGCACCACAAGATTGATTTTAAGGGATTAGTGGTTGGGAACTATCCCCTCTCTTCACCAGAAAGTCCAGTTTCAAGACTGACAGACAAGGGCTATCAGCTGTCCATCAGCACCAAAGATATTACCCCCCAACTACAGATAGGGCAGAAGCTCAGGGTCTAGAAAAAAACCCAACAAAATACAGCCTTCATGAGGGTGAAAATGCTGCTGGACACTTTGGTCATTTTAAGGCTTGAAAGGAAGAGCAGAAGCTAAAAAATACATTAAAAGTGCATCAACTCAGACCCTAGGGTACTTGCGCAGCTGGCGTATAGATATAAAGTGGCTCGCCCAAGGTCACGCATTGCTGGTTTGGCCAAGTCTTCCCCAAGTGGGAAAACCTTTCCCGATCATCGGTGAGCCACTGGGTCACCTGAAAGTTTCTTCCCAATGATTTGCTACAACTTTTTGTATATCTTTAACAACATGAAGAAGGCCTGGAGGTGTTGAAGCTTTTGGGAGACTGGAGTCATCTCATTGGGGAACAGCACCCAACAATGGTTCCTCTATAGGTGGGATCCCCAATATCATGACCAAGCATGAGGATGTGTGACAGAGGTGTCCAGATGTTAATCACCACCGTGGGGGCCTTTGCAGCTTTTAGTCTGATGACCATAGCTGTGGGCACAGATTACTGGTTATACTCCAGAGGTGTCTGTAAGGCTAAATCCACTAATGACAATGAAACTAGCAAAAAAAATGAAGAGGTGATGACCCACTCGGGACTGTGGAGAACATGCTGCCTTGAAGGTAGGCTACCTGCCATTGTGCTCAATTATCTAAATGTCTAATGGTTGTTGATGTGTCACTGAAATATGGAATCCTTTTTATAATTTATGATTGAGTCCCAAAGTACAATACAAGAAGCATCCTGGGCTAATGCGGGTAGGACCATTCTGACCTAGGACAGTGGTGTTAACTCTTGAAGTGTTGAGAATTGTACTGGTGATGATGATAAGAGGATGGTTGTGTTTTTTGTATGCCTTGTATCTCTTATCCATGGATGTCCCTGTGGGACATAAAAGGGCAAGGCTGGTTTCCCCTACAGAGAATACATTAACCAAGTCCAAGGGGACAACTTCTTGTAGAACGAGCAGATGAACCCAACCAAGTATGTTCCTCAGGTCATTTAAGTAGATAAGGTGGAAGTTTAATATGAACAGGCAGCTCGGTTTGAAAACTGTATACAACCAGCTCCACATCTTGATGTCAAAGACCGGAATTTAACCTTCTAGGTCACCAGATCCCTATGGATCTCCATCCTTTCTAAGGCTCATCCTTAAAATAACCGTCTTCTTTCCGATTTTGTTTTTCTTTAGAATTCATTCAATTCTAATATTAGTATGTGTGTGTGTGTGGGAGGATTGCTTAACACAGATTCACTTTGCTTTTTTCCACTGAAAGGGTTAACTGCTTCGCAGCCAGTGGCCAGCCAGGCAATGTAGAGCAATTTGCTCATATTTGGGACTTTAACCCCCAAATTACTGTTTTTTCTTTAATCCAAAATAACCTCTTCTTCAGTTGGCTCCAGATATTATAAAACTAGCCAATGCTATGCTTTTAACCCTTACCTGAATCTTTAACCCCTGATGGCTCTGGGTCAAAACATTGGCCTTTTTTTTGCTCATTAACCAACGCTCAATAAATCAATAAATCAAATGTGCACCCAGCCTTATTTTTTTTTTTTTCGCCTCACAAACAAAAAAAAAACAAAAAATCAAAGGGGCATTAAAAAAAACCAACCAAAAAGACTCAAAAATTACAAAATTCTGATCATATAATGTTTATGTTGTACCACGAGGGGTTAAAAGAAACATCCTCTGAAAGTAAAATTACTTTTGTTATCTAAGTCACAAATTCTCTTTGTCTTTAATCTTCTTTTCATTTTTCCAGATTAATCGAGCTTTCGCCAATCTTTTTTGCCTCCCAAAGCCCTTCACCTTCAGTGGTATTTAATGAAAATATATCAGGCTTCTTACAGAGAGCAGAAATCCTTCATAGCTTTATATTTGCCATGTATTTTAAGACAAAAAAAGTTGATTTTATTATGTTTTTTTCCCTTTAAGTCAATAAAATTGTTGACCAAGTGTAACGTAAATAAATAAATAAAATAAATGTTACATTATTTTTTTAATTTAAAATACAGAACCGTCATAATTTATGGATTTTTAATGTTATTTTTTTTTATTATGTAATATGGATAACCTATGATTTATACAGAACACAGGAATATATACATTTTAAATTATATATATATATATATATATAATTTAAAATGGTCTAATTTTAATATTTTTTTCTTGGTTTAATATATATTTAAACAAGAAAAAATATTAAAATTTGGATATTGAATCTAGGAAGATCTTTTAGAATTTTGAAAAGTTAATCTTTATCAATGAATTCAAATTTCTCATTGTTTTTGTTTTAGAAATGATGTTTTAATGTATCTCTAGAATGTATTTAAATAAAATAAAATAATGAACTGGCATTACCAGTCACCTTATACACGGGAATGCCCGTCACCAGTATACAGACGTGTCCCCCCCCAGTGCCTTCTGGGAAATGACCCATCTAACGGAGATCTAGAGACTCGTCACCTAAACGTCTATCATTACAAAAAAAACCCAATTATTTCCTATATTTAAAAGTCATTTGAAATGAAAGACGCTGCTAATTGGTGGACTTGGCAGGAGAGACGCTTCAGATCAGGGGTGACCGCCAGCTGGAGTCATTGCCGTCAGGGTGATATTTAACTTGGTATTAAAGGGATTTGGCCCCAGAAGCGAACAATATTTGGAACTGGAGACGCTTGATAGGTAAATAAAAATAAATATAGCGCCATTGAAATCAACTCTCGCTGCTGCAGCCGGGATGTGGATTTCCCTATCCAAATATTTCATGGTCTCCCTGCAGCCATCTTTCCATAGACTCCCCTTTCCGACATATTCTCCTGCTGTATTGGCCTCTACCATTCCTGCTGGGAGGCTGTTCCACTTATCTACTACCCTCTCTGTATTCAGGAGTTCTATGACTATCCCACGCATGCTTATATTCCCTTACTGTATTACCCTCTACCACTTCTGCTGGGAGGCAGTTCCATCTACCATCCATGTTGTCAGTATGGGCGGGAACACCAGTAAGAACACCAAAAGGCTTTAAAGGGGCAATCCGGCACTTAGCAACATAGGCCCAGTGCACATGCGTAGACAGCTCTCCTATTGATTTTAATTGGAACACTTTCCTGCCGCTGATTGGCGCAGCCCACGGACCATAGAGGAAGAGAGCGGATGCAGCAGCAGGGCTGCAGTTTCTGCGTCACAGAGTACTATGATATGCTTTCTTCTTTAGAGGGCCGTCGTTGTGAACGTTCCCAGAGAGGACTGGCCAGCGGTTATAATAATCCTCCTAATCTGGTAAATAATGGGATTCCCCGTTTCCTTTTTTTTTATTTTCTAGAATTTCTAGCTTTGTATTATTTTATAGATTTTAGTAGCCTAGTATTTCATTTCTGTTAACAGCTTAATGCATCATCATCTTACTCTACTTTACTTCTGGACCATTTAACCTCAACCCCTTCGCTAAAATCAATAGACTGCCATGCCAATATTATCTACAAAGAGGGTAGTAGATAAGTGGAACTGCCTCCCAGCAGAAATGGTGGAGGCTACTAAAGCGAGGGGATTTAAACATGCATGGGATAGACATACGGCTCCTGAATCGACGAGAAGACGAGACCAACGACTGATTAAGGTTTGAGTCTTTACAGCAGGAGAAACGGGGGGCCGATCTGCCGATTCAAAGGGAAACTGTAAGAAAAAGGTATTCTAAACACGCAGAAGTGTTTTTTTTGTTTTGTTTTTTAGAATAAAGCCTTTATTTTAATAAAGTCCTCCTGCCGATCTCCGCATGCAAATATTTCGACGTATGCTGCTACCCACAATGCTTTGCTGGCCCTCGGAGGAACATAATCACGGAATGTGGATGTTTTCTTATTAAAAGCCATCATTTTCTTTGCTTTTCTAACATGTTATGCTGCGTGTTCCTCGTCACGCGCCGAAGGAACGCTGATCCGCCGGCTCACGGCTGTGTCCTGGGCATGTCCCGGCAGCTGGTGATAAAACACCCAACTAATCCTTCAGGAGACTCATTTTCTCGGTACATTTCTGGAGATTAATACAAATCTTATTGGAGGGGCCGGTAATCCTCGGTCGTATTATTAACATGAATTCAGACGGGCCATTGAACGCGGTAATGACCCGATATTGGAAGCTTTAAATAGGCATCTCGATATACTTTCATTACAGTAAATGCCAATAATAAACCGAATCCTATTATTATTATTATTATTAATAGTTAAATAAAAGAAATATAAAAAAAAATATTGGGGGTTTTTAAAAAATATATATATATAATGTTTTCAGGCAGCTGCATATTTGTATGAGTTTTCGCTCTGTTATCTGACCCCAATCTACTAGACAAACCCCCCCGACTCCTTATCATACTGCCTGTGGGGAAAATAGAATGACTTGGTCTTAATGATTCAGTAGGACTCTCTGAATGGAAGTCTATGGAGGAAGGGACTTCATTAGCATCGCCATAAAGCATCAGCTCAGTGTGGTGTTTGAGCCGGGAAAGTCACCCAAAATATCACATGACTGACAGCCACGGCGGCTCCAGGTCTGCAGATAAAGGGAGTTTATTGGAACAAAATGAGATAAAACCAGTTTTTTTTCAATGTTAACCCTCTTTTTCCAACCAGTAAAATAGTCTTTGGATATCTGAGATGTTTATTAGGGATTATTGCCCTGTTCTGCCTTTTGTAGTAAATTTCGAGAGATTGATTTACTTCTTCTGGGTCGACGTGGCTTCATTTTATTCCTCCTTCTGAAGCTCTTGAGAGGTTTCAGCTTTCACTGGCTTTCTCCTTCTCCCCATAACGAGATGAGCAGCCCCTCACTTCTGTCCCTGAATGAAGTCAAGGGAGGGCTGGATCTTCTAGGCGGACCCCCTGTAGTCATCAAACAGAGTGGTGGCCAAAAGGCACAGCGGCCCCTCACCACCAACAAATCTGAGGCTTCAGGGACCCTGTTCCACTATGACATCATGGAACCTCACTGCAGGTTTTCCCTGCTGTAAAGAACTTAATCAGTCGTTGGTCTCGTCTTAGATTCAGGAGCCGTATGTCTATCCCATGCACCCTCTACCACTTCTGCTGGGAGGCTGCTCCATCTATCTACCACCCTCTCAGTAAAGTAAGACCCGGCAATCCTGTAGCTCCATATACCGCCAATATTTTACTCATTGCCGATGGACCAAATTCTACATACATCATTTCCTAAAGCTTTCAAAACGTCCCTTTTTTAACAGAAAAGGCAGGGTTTTTTTTACACCAAAATTGGAGACTTTCGTTTCATTTTAATTTCTATGTCTCCATAAATATTTTCTTTTTTTTGTATCCTTTGTGGGTCTTGATCTACTTTTGGGTTAATTGGGTGGATTTCCCGCTGGAGCGTGAAGCTCTCCACATTAACCCTTCGTAATGCGTCTCCCGCGGTTTGCCGCAGCCTTAGATGAGCGCTTAGAATAAGCGGAATAAGATTTTAAATAAATAAATGTTATCTCCCCGTCTGGAATGCATCTTTTGCATTTTTAATCAAAGGCACGTCGTGTTATTCGGAGTTAAAAGAGAAAGTATGGATGCTCAACGGAAGCAGAGTAATGAGTTTGGCCTGCAGTGAACCTTGGGCTAGTTTGAGGCTGAAATACCACGGAGGATTTGTTGAATAATCCAGCGTCTCCATACAGAGTGATAGATAAGTGGAACAGCCTCCCAGCAGAAGTGGTAGAGGCTAATACAGTGAGGGGGATTTAAACATGCATGGGAAAGGGCTGTAGAACCCTGTGATACCCTCATACCCAGCAAACATTCCGAGCTCCTAGAAAAGGGGGGCACCAGGGGAGGAAAGAGGGCATCAGAGGAGGAAAGGGGCATCAGGGAGGAAAGGGGGCATCAGGGGAGAAAGGGCAAGGGAGGAAAGAGAGCATCAGGATTTGGGACTCATAGCGGACTAGTCATCTTAGAAGAAGGACGGTTGGGAGGTTTGCTCTGTAGGAAACTATATGGTGGGGGGGGCACATTTTTTATATATATAATATTAATATATATATATATAAAGGGTAAATCATCTCTGTATACATGGCTTGCCCGCTCCCAGCGGGTTAATTGCCCCTCTGTCGGATCCACGGCTTGGCTCCGGGGTTTTCCTGTCTCGGCGTCTCCTGGACAGGCCTCTCGCGTTGTTTTACATAAAATACGTTGCATAATTCATCCAAAACCTTATTAAACGAGGCCGTGGCGGGGAGAGCCGTGAAACGCGTCTCCTGCTCGAGCGGTAATTTCTCATCTCAGAACTCGGAGCCACAAACGATGAAACCTTTTTTACAGAATCCCGCGGCCGGCGGAGTCAAAACGCTCATTAAAAAGTGCAAAAAAATCCTCGAAATAATGAAAAAAAAATACATTTAATTGGTTTCTTTGAACCGGACCCATAAGCCGCGAACGCTTTACATAGTAACGCAAAAAATGCAGGCAATATTTAGAGATATTTTAAAGATTTCCAGAAAGATCACGGTGAGATTTATGTATTTATTCTTCCGAGGTCATTATATTAGTAACACAGTTTCATCTATCTATCCGATTGAAATACATAATTTCAGGACAGATCGGCCCCATTCGGCCCCCGTCTAGTCGCCCGTTTCTCCTGCTGTAAAGACTCAAACCTTAATCAGTCGTTGGTCTCGTCTTAGATTCAGGAGCCGTATGCCTATCCCATGCATGTTTAAATCCCCTCGCTGTATTACCCTCTACCACCTCTGCTGGGAGGCTGTTACCACTATCTACCATCTATCCTTAGTGTCTGGTGGGAGGGGGCAGAATATGGGGCCCTCTGCAGCACACTCGGCAAAGCCTAGGAATCCATGACGGGGGAGATTTGGACACCACGGACGTTGACATGATATGTGGGACAGTCTTAACGTGTACGTGTCCCGTATAAACATACAAAGCAAGACGTTTAAATACTTTGTTTCCAGGCATCTTGTGTTTCGCTCCTTCTCCAGAGACGATGTAGGAAGGTTTTACGTATTATTTTATGAAATGACAGTAAAATAACGCTGAGAAAATGCATACCCCTCCCCCCAAAAAAAGACTATTTTCAGCTATTTTCTCAGTTTTTTAAGGGCCGATCTAGTTTTCTGCTCACGTAAGCGCGTTATTAGCGGGTGGCACACATGCCAGCGCGGAGCGGTTAGACGATGCCGACGTGACCCACCAGAGACAGACAGTACTAATGAAGGCGGACAGCCCAGCACTCTCTGATCATAACAAGCCTTAGCACATCGTCTTATCGCCTGCCCTCCGATCCCCTTCTACCCGACCGCTCCTCATCTCTCCTATTTCTTTATTATTAATCTATAGACCGGGGTCATCTAAACTCTTCATCTAGCCGCCCGTTTCTCCTGCTGTAAAGACTCGAACCTTAATCAGTCGTTGGTCTCGTCTTAGATTCAGGATCCATATGCCTATCTCATGCATGTTTAAATGCCCTCTACCACTTCTGCTGGGAGGCTGTTCCACTTATCTACCACCCTCTCTGTAAAGTAACCACCCTGTCAGGTGATCTCCCTTATTATGGAATATGAGCGTTCCAACCAGGTTTGACATTTGCGACATGAGCTGGAGACCCCTCACCCTCCACGGCCTTTTGTAATTATCATACCAGTGGTAACCTTTAATTAATCGTTTTCTTAATTAGTTCTGGGCAATCAAATGTCCTCCTAAATGTTTCTGATGCCTTCGAGACCCGTGTGTAAAAGAGCAAGATATTGGTGAATATTTTCAGGCCTCGTTGGTCTGCGCTCATCTTAATTATTGTTTTGGTCCAATAAACGATATCACAGTAAGAGCCCCGGTGATGTAATCATTGGAAATGCTTTAGGTTTAGAACATATAGAACACATTATTTACTGTTAGAACGTATATTCACTGGTAGAACATATATTTACTGGTAGAACGTACTGGTAGAACGTACTGGTGGAGCGTATATTTACTGGTAGAACGTATATTTACTGTTGAAGCGTATATTTACTGGTAGAACGTTTGTTTATTGTTAGAATGTATATTTACTGGTAGAATGTACTGGTAGAACGTACTGGTGGAGCGTATATTTACTGGTAGAACGTACTGGTAGAACATACTGGTAGAACGTACTGGTAGAACGTACTGGTAGAACGTATATTTACTGGTAGAACGTATATTTACCGGTAGAATGTATATTTACTGGTAGAACGTACTGGTAGAACGTATATTTACTGGTAGAATGTATATTTACTGGTAGAATGTATATTTAGGGTCTCATTTAGTTTCAGTAAATGCATTCAGAAACATTGAAAAGCTGAAAAGGTTGAACAATGTCTAATCATGATTTAAAGGGCGAATTTTAATGACTCCCAGCCACCCACCCATCCCCCCCCCCGGACACATGCCACGAAACACCCACCCTCATCACTCGTCTGCCTCCGCACGGGGGGCGCGTCACAGCGTTTTGGGGGCACAGGGGTTGTCTTCTGCTCCTCTCGTGGGTGGACGTGACCTCCTATCACATCAACGTGTGACTTCCGCCAAGCTGGCGTATTAAAGCAAAGCTCCTCGTTTCGGAATTGTGACCTTTTAAATGATTCAGCCACATTAGAGGATTCTGAGAGAAAAAAAACATATATATATATATAATATATATTATATATATATATATAACCCGAGGGCAACTTGTGCATTACCGGCGATGTGTATCGCTGCGGAAGGAGGGCCAGGTTACCTCCAATACATAGAGCTTGAGATAAACGCAGCGGCAGACGAGAGAGAAGTTATTTTCAAACAAGAAATATAATTTGCTCTTTGTGAAGAACCTTTTTTTTTAATATATATTTTTGGCCTAAAATAAAATCTGGATTTCTTACATTGTTACAAAAAGAAATTGTATATATGAGATATGAGATCCTGTTTGGGGGTTGAAGCTTTGGTGACATTGGACAATCCCAACAGAGAAGCTTCGCTCCCACCGCAGACATGTCCCTCAACAAAGATCCTCTGAAGATCGTTCTCCCACCATGGTCCATGGTGGTCTCTGGATAGTCCGTAGAAGTCCGTAGAAGTCAGCCACGATGTGATAAAGTGTTTGGTCATTGCTCTGATACCAGCCGTTTCTTTCCAGGAGATCCCTCAACCTTGTCTTGTGTTTCCAATGGGGCTTTGAAGGTTCATCTGTGATTGGCACTCAACCGTTGGCCCTTATGTTTCGTAACTCGATAATTATTCTAGAACATTTTCACAAGAATATCTATTCCAGAATTATTGTTTGTTTATTTGATTTTTAATGTATAGACCAGTTTCCTGCTCTTTTTATACACATCATTGGGGCTTTTAGGGCTGTAGGACCCTGAGATACCCTCATACCCAGCAAACATTCTAGAGCATCAAGGGAGGAAAGAGGGTCACCGGTAGAGGAAAGAGAGACTGGGAGATTTGGGTTCCAAAAAAGAACTTTCCAAAATAATAGGGATAGGTGGGAAGACTTGAGACGACATGGTCTTGGGCTACAACCTGTTAAACGAGGTCTCGTGGCCAAGACAGACACGAGGAATATAAGCCCGCTACATTTTTTGAGACATCACCGTGAAGGTCATTGACAATTTTCCCGTTTCCTGGGAATAAACCTCTGCGGAAAAACCTAAAAAAATATCGACAAATCCATTTAAAGTTCTTTTTGTGCCGCATTACTGTGGATTTGCAAACCCCCTACGCGTAGGTTTTGGAGCGTTACCCTCTCCTTGTGTTTGTGTATGCCGGTGTCTGTTTTAATCTGTGTGTGTGCGAAACATGCGCGTGAATGTGCCCTGGTGCGTGATGCTATTGGTTACTATAGAGACCAGAAGTCATTATGAATGCAACGTTAATATTCGCCCCTCTGCCAAGAGCCAGCATCTTTCCCTGTGAAATGTAGTTATTTCCTCTCCGTGAGGAGGTTACCTGTCTCTTTCAAAGCCCCCCGGTGCCGGCGGGGCAAGCATTTTGTCTGAAGTTGCTTTCCTGCTGGCAGCGCCATTATGTTTGGCAGACAGAAATAGATTATAACAATGCGAGGGCGCAGGTCCGGCCTTGCCTTCTCTGGAAGTCTTGAATGTTGATCCCAATTATTCAGAGTCTTTGTGCGGCTCGGGAGCCATCGGGCTGTGTGAATAGTTACACAGAACGGCTACAGATAATAAACGGCCAGTGCACCATCTCCATGAGCGACATCGGGCCCGGCGTGGCCATCTGAGACGGTGTGGCCGGGGCTGACTGCCCCCAATCTTCACCGCCATCGTGCCACACGGAGCACCCATGGCCGCTAATGCCTAGCTGTACTCCATGAGTATAAAAACATCATGGAAAACATGCGGCGGTCACACTTATGTGATTTGGTGGCCACCTAGTCATCCTCAGTCTGGCCCCATGCACCTTAGTCCCATTATCACCTTATTTACTATAGTGGAGTGTTTTCTTTTGAACTCCCGGTCGTTGCTGTGAATTATGAAGGGCTGCGCATGGTCCTGGTGTAGAGAGCACAGTGAGAGAGCAGAAGGGGTGTGCTGAGGTGGGTTCCGCGGGTGCATGACACCCAGGCGCTCAGTATTTTAGGTATAATGAGACCCTGAGGAAGTAGAGAGGCAGCAATGTGTGCGGTGGAGATAGGTCTCTGCAATGTAACACGGAGAGGGGGAGTTGTGTGCTTGTGTACTGCACTGTAGTGTTAACGTCAGTGTGTATGTGTGTAGCGTATCTTGTTGGATATTGTGTGCAAGTGTAAGTGTATGATGTCAGCATGCTAGAATTTGGCGTTATCATGTATGTGAGTGTCAGCATATGGTGTTATTGTGAGTGTGTGTCAGAGTATGGTGCTAAGTGCCAGGGGTGAGCCTAGGGCTAGTGATCTTTGGGGGATAGAGAGGAGGAGCAGGAGAAATAATGTGTATGTATGTTTGTGTGTATGTATGTGTGTATATGCGTATGTATGTATGTATGTATGTGTGTATGTATGTATGTATGTGTGTATATGTGTATGTATGTATGTATGTGCGTATGTATGTGTGTATGTATGTGTAAGTGTACATCCTAGAGTGAGTTGGTGTTAGAGTGAATTTGCATGTTAGTATGCATGTGTGTTATGGTGGGATGTGAAGAAGATGCACTCATGGGAGGACCATAAGGCGAAGTGATGGGTGCCACATCGGCAGAGCAATGGGATCAGCATGGGGTGGGTTGATTAGCGGGGCTTTAAGTCTGTACAGGGCCCCAAGATTTTTAAAAGTCAGACTCAGAAGGTCAGAAGGGTGAGGAATTAGTAACAATCGGTGAGAATTTGGGTATCCTCTGAAAATACAAAATAAACTCAACTGGATTCCCCTGAAATAGTTTTTGCCGCAATGCTTCGCTGCATCCTTGATGGTCTTCTGACAGTAATCCCATAACCTCAACCTTGGCTCTTAATTCACATCCAGAAGAAATGTTAAAAATAACTCAGATCCTGAGCCGTGAGAAGAAAACCAAATCATGGCAGGATTAGAGAAACACGCAGGCTTTACACGCGGGCTTTACACACGGGCGTTACACGCAGGCTTTACACACGGGCTTTACACGCAGGCTTTACACACGGGCTTTACACGCGGGCTTTACACGCAGGCTTTACACGCAGGCTTTACACACATTCTCCCACGGCGGATTCTACGCTTCTATGTTAATAAAGTGTTCCTCATCTAATAATGTTTTCTGAAAGCCTTGTTACAAAGTATATACTTAAACGTCACCATCTACAAGTCATCATAATGAGAAAGGGCTCTGATCTGTAATTTTTGCACCTCATTATCAAATAGGTTTTGACTGCGTGAATGGTTCCATTAACATCGTAATATGATTATCCATGATCTTTTTTACACATGTATGCAGCGAGAGCTACACATGCATGAACCACTTGTCAAAGTATTCCATGTATGTTTGTGAAAGATCATCAAGAATGCTTGCATTGTCCACCCTATAGACTTAGTGAGCCATAAGCTGGCCATGGGCTAACAGTTGGAGGACAATGTGTGTCGAGGTTGCCACCCTTACAACAGGATGCCCGAAAGGTAGCTAGCCAATGGTGGAAACTACAATTCCCAAAATGCTGAGTTAGCCTAAGATGGCCGATCCTCACAAAAGCATAATGGGAATTATTAATGGCAGCTGTAGAATTCTGTATGGATCCAATTCCCAAAGTGCTGAGCTGGCCTATGCTCGTCGTCTCATATGAAGGCCTAATGAGAAGTGTAGTGTAATGAGAGCTTTAGAATCACCTATTCTTGGTGATCCTCACAAAAGCATAATGGGAATTATAGTAAAATAATGGCTATAGAATTGCCTATGGAAACCTCAGGAGTTAAAACTTTCCTTCTTATAACTGATAAACGAATCCCCCACCCGGTAAATTGACCCAGCACAGCACAGCGCACACCATTCTATAGTCTTCTCGGCCTTATGCCTGAGACCTGCTTCTCTCATCTTCTACCTTTCTGCACCGCAGGCACCATTACCTGGACAGATAGAAGCACTGATCCTTGATGCCCCTCAGAGCATCCAGAAACGCGGATGAATTCGGAAAGTGGGCAAAGGACACATGAGGGAGTCCTGTTCCCCGGCATGTGTCATTTATACTGGCACAAGAAGCCCGTTAGCTTAAAGCAGTGTAGTAAACCAACCTTAACCCGTTCAGTGTCAGGAAGGCAAACAAGACGCAGAGAAGACCTTTGGCCAATGTGGAGCTGAGAGGTCACCTGGGGGCCCTAGGCAATAACCTCTAGGCAATAAGAATGAGAAGCAAGTAGGTCTAAAGTTCAGTTGTTTGTCATATTACAGAGGTATAGTGATAACTCGGGTAACTTGTCAGACTTATTTCAAGAGCACTTGATCACGGCAACTTACGCAACGACTGGTCCAATCGCAAAAAGTCAACCTGACGAGTGCAGTTGCTCAATTTAACTGCTATCAGATTTACTGTTGACTGAGTTGACTTTCAGTCTACTTGGTCATTGAGTTGAGTTCAGTTGTAGGTCAACTCACCTCATCTCGAGGAGTCAACATAACATAGTTAGGTTGGAGCCCTTATTTGGACTTGATGGCCAATGCGACTTTAGTTGACCTTCACTGATTAGACAAATAGATGTGTTTTCCCTAAAAACTCACAGTGACTTAAAAGTAGAGTGACTTTGAGTGGAGCCAATCTTAAATATGCTTTACTTGGCGGAATTTGTGAGTAGGTGAGGTGCTCCATGACCTAAGCATCATGACTCAACAGTCAACTCAATGCAACTTGGTCCATTGGCTCAAAGGATGTGCAGCCACATTAACTAAAGTGTATTGTGCCAGTTTCCGCACTTTGTCTGAGGAGGCTTTACATCTCTGATAATTTATGAGTTAAATTATTTTACGCCAACAATAAGGTAAAGCAATAAACTCATTTAGTCCTCTCGATTAGTTGGAGGTCCATTGAAAACCATTTTGGGTCCCATTTTGCCAACTTCTAGTTTACATTGCTTAGTTCATTGTTGATCTATGCCCTGTGTCTGATACTATTCAGAATAAAGCCAATTAATGCCAATTTTTATGTCTTCTTCAGGAAACAACAAATATAAAAAAAAATAATTCCCTTGATTGACGTATGTTTTACCTAATTAACTAAAAGGTAGACTAATTACAAAACGTGGCATGGCTAGGTGGATCACAGTATTATTCCTATGTAAAGCTTCAGCTAACTAGCAAATGCCATCCGTTCTTGTGCTGACGCACACACGCATTCACGCTAATCCCACGCTAAAAGTGTGATAGTAAGCATGGTGGTGTGTAGATTGCATAGAGTTATTTTTGTTGGATACATATAGACCATGTTTTGTTACGAGCTCCCGAGCACCTTGTTCCATTGACTATATATCTCCTAATATTAACTGTGATGGGTTTTATAAGTGGTTCCATATACGTTCCCCAAACAATTTCTTATTTAAATGCTAAAAAAATAAATATGATGTAGGAAGGAATATAGGTCAAATGTATCTTACTGACAGTTAGGACGTAACGAGCAATAATTATAATAAAAGAAGATATTCTTTCACAGGTGGAGAACGAAGCATCTAATATTTATTCATGAATATAACTCTCGGAATGTCATTTTGGGATTATTGATTCGGCTTTAACCTTTACGTCTGGATTTTGCGCTCAAAGATAAAAACAGATTAGTTCTTTTATATCGTTAAACAAAAGGGAATTCTTTTCTGTTATTCTCCTTTTTGCAATTTATTTTAGACTGTGTAACCGAAGTCATTTGTCGTGATGGGGGTCGCGTTTCTGTGGGTAGGGAGAAAGCGAGGATCTATGGAACCTACTTGGGTAGAACCTACTAGGGGGCTCTCTAGGGGTCCCTTGGGTACAAAGATGGGGGGGTGCAGCTAGATGGAGTAATGGAGTAATGGGGTTCCGGGGATGTAGTTTGTCTAGGTTGCTACAAGGTCCATTTCTCTGTTGGAGACCACTAAGGATTTAAAGAAAAAAAGTAATAGAAGAGGGTCGTGAAAATTTAAGCTAAAGAAGGGAACCTTTTTTAGGGGTGGGGTTAGAGGTGTTGGCTGTGAGGTAGGGCTTTAATAAGACATATATAAGCACGACTTTAAAAGCTTTTGCTGGCTCTTTGCACTTAGAATTGTGCACTAAATAATAATAATTATAATGATAAATTTTTTTTAAATTAGATTGATTTGCAGTCGACACTTTAACAGGCGTTCTGTTTCCTGGAATTTGGCAAATCGTCTGTACTGAAATTAGCATTTTTTGTTTGCAAGATAATACATGAAATTGTACGGGAAAAAACCACCTCTTGAACCCTTGTTAAGCTTTGTGTTGCGAGTAGTGAAGGGATTATGAAAATGACTTCATTTGGTATTTTTTCTGGGATAGAAATGAGATTTTGGGCCCAGCTGTACGTGGTCTCCGCTTACTGATATTTCACAAACCATATGTACAGGAGGGCCTGGAAATTGGGTTTGGTTCATTACCCTTGCCCTTCCCTCCAGCGAGGAATAGATTTTATTTCTCCCCATCGCACGCACTGGAAGGTAGACAAACATATTCTCTGTAATGGGGGGTTATTCGAGTGTGTTAACCGTTCACGTCCCAGAGAGCCCATATACCGTACAGTGTCAGCACCGCAGGGACGCAACGCCCCGTAACGATCGTTTCCGAACTATAGCGCTCCTAATTTAGGTCATGCATGTTCACGGCCAAGCGCACGGGGACATTGGCACTGGCGCACACGGAGTGCTGCTGTGTGGATAGGGTAGAAGAGGAAGCCACGTCAACGGGGTCTGTCTTCGATAAAATAATATGTGCCACACCATGGGGCAGGGCTGAGATGTGGGGCAAGTCATCCTAGACACTTGGTATGGTTCTTATTTAATGGCTGATCTCACCCTTGCTTATTCTGTGCCCATGTTTAATCATATCCTACCCACAATTCCTGTCCAGGGGGCATTTCATGGGCGACTGGTTCCAGCCATACTTTTTTTGTATCCCGTTTGAAGCGTTTCACCCCTGCCTACGCCGGCGTATCCTTCACAAACTCAATTCGGAGATAAGTGGTCGTCCCCTGAAAACACAAGACACAAATCAACACAATGACGATATAAATCCCAAGGACCCTGGCGATTAACGCTCCTTAAGACAGCACAAGGAAAAAACATAGGTACCCCCGACATAATAACGTCCGGCCGTCAAAAATATGGAATTCTAAATTAATGAATAAAGACCCGAGATTATTTCTGATACTTTTATTCTTCTGAGCTGGATAATCAAGAGAAAACAAATTTCGTTAGAGAGACATGGAAATCTTTCCGGGCCGTTTACGGGCTGGATACTAATGAGATCTACAATGTATAAAAAAATAATGTAATGTAAAAAATAAATAAATAAATATATATATATATTTGAATGGTAGTGTGTGTATATATATATATAACTATATATATATTGTTAATATATATATATATATATAAATTATTATATAATGTTAATACGTGCCGGACATTAATAAAAAAATTGATAGCCCATAATGGTATAGGTGGAGATAGTTAATTATTAAGTACATTTGGGTCACGTTAATGGTTTTTAGGGCCGCTGTCACTTCATGGACAGTTGATACATAAAGATTTAATGATCATCCTACGTCTGCCGAAGCTTTGTACATCAGAGGGGTGGAAATCGCTGAATATGCTTTTTTTTATTGTGTTTTTTTTTATATATTTCTGCCGTACAAAAGGCCTCTTATCCCAGAAGTGGGTTTTGCGTCTGTAATATTTTGGCGTGTTTACTGGTTTTGTATGTAAAAAAAAAAATTATCTCTCTCCCGCAGGAGCATTTCGAGGGATGTGCAAGAAAATTGATCACTTCCCGGAGGACGCAGATTATGAGCAGGACACGGCGGAGTATTTACTGCGTAAGGATGTTACTATTTCAGAGCGGCCTATCTGGACCGAACAGCTTAAAACGGAATCCCGAGCGACGCGGCTATTCAAAAACTTATCTATCCGTTTGCCTCTTGCAACAAAGTCATCTTGAAGAAGGAAGCGTAGAAATACTCAAACGAGCTTCCCTTGGCGTAGCAAAAAAATAATAATTTATGCTGTAAATCGGCCAAGTTTGAAAAGTGGTGTTATCGCCATAGCAACCGATAAGAGGTTTCAATCGGTTGCTATGTTGACAAGACCGGTGTAAACGTTGTGCTTACTGACTTTCCCTTTCCCTTATGAAACAAATAAAAATTTAAAATAATTCATTGGCCAAGTTTGAAAAGTGGTGTCATCACCATAGCAACCAATAAAATGTTTCAGTTGGTTGCTCTGGTGACAAGATGAGTGTGCATATCCACTTTGTGAATGTAAAAATAATTGCCAGGTTTATATTGTGTAATCGAGCTGATACATTGTTTATAAAATATGATATATATTGTGTTATATATATAATATTTATATAATACTCATATATATATAATTTTTATTGTTTGTAATGCATCCAAACACTAGATATTGTTGAATTTTCCCTGTTCAGCATAATCTGTAAAATAGGAAAACAGATTTTTTTTAAAAAACAACAACAAACAAACGACATTTTGAAGATATAGCCTGCCTAGGTATTGATTTTGGACAGGGCGGTCTACTTGGTCTTCTTGTGAAACCTCAAAGAAGGTTGAAGAATCTGCATCGGTGAGATTTGTCCAGCCGTACCCTGCACGATATAGTCCCGATATCAGGAAAACGTGCTAAAATGTGGGGTTTTGTCTTCTTACCTGGAATAATTTATCTTAATTTTAAGTAAAGATTAATTAAATGGAATGATTAAGGTTCTGAACGGTCCAGGGCTGGCCATGGACGGCCGATGCATGATTACAATGGCAGAAAAAACAGCATTTGCACAGAAGTCGTTTGGCGGCCGCTGGCCTTAAAGTGCCAGGACCACGTAGTCACCCCCAGCCCTCCCCAGTTTCGAATCTCAGACCCTCTATGTCTAGTGTTCATTTAAATGCACGGCAATTCGGCCTGTAGCAAGCGGTGCCCGGAGCGAGCCGGCTGATAAGACCAGCGGACTCCCAGGGACTCGGCTTAAATAAATACACCGAGATCGTTTGTAGAAATCCAAGAGCCTCCAGCGTTTCTCATTTATCGGGAGGCAGAAGTTTCATTTTTTATCCCGTCTGTCTTTATCCGTCCCGAAGATTCTGAAATATGTTCTCTTGCAATAAAGACAGAAGCTGACATAGATTTATTTGTGCAGAGGAAACACGGGGATAACAGAAAGCCTATTGTATTTCAGTCCAGGAACGGAATCTGCTTATCAAATTCAGGTGAATTACGAGAGAAAGACCGAGTATTAATATATTGGGTTTATTTCTGAAGGGACGATATATTCAGCGGCACGGAACAAAACTTCTACAAGTACATACTGCCGAGGGCTACATTTATTGTTAATATAATCATTTGCGCTGCACTTTCTCAGTCTTGGAGACGCTCTATTAATGTATCAAGGCTTTCTGCCACCAGGGGCGTTCTCTAGATCTCCCGTAAAAGATTTTGTTGGAGGAAAGCCCAGGGGTGCAGTGCCAGGGGTCCGGCGGGACATGTGCTTCCAATTACTGCAGTGATCGGGGTTAACCAGATGTGACCCCATAGTTCGTCCTGGTGCAAGCAGAGGTGTCTTTACCCCGGGGACTGCACTGGGCGTACGGTACAACGACTGTAGGTACATCATTTGGCGGCCACTGGCCTTAAAGGTCCTGAGCCGCTTAGCCAACTACAAACTGGCCCAGTTTTGTATCTAAGACCCTTACTGTTTAATAATCATTCAAATGCGTGTCCGGACTGGGTTCCAGTCCTATGCCAGTTCCGCATTCGGCCAGTGGTGCCAGGAGTAAGCGGACTGATAGGACTAAGGCGTCCCCTCGCACTCACAAGCGTGCCCTCCATGGCCGCCATCCTCGCTGCAGACCACGAGGGCATGATGTCATACCCGGCACCTTTTAAAGCAGTCTATGGAGGCTGTGTCGACGCAGCAAAGATGCCTCCATCTCTTTTATATTCAGGGTTCTCTGCCGAAGGAATTGTGAGGATTCGCTTCCAGCCCGTAAAAAAGAAACTCGATCCTCCCTAATGTGTACGCTGGAGGTGAGCAGTTCTGGCTCCCCAATGAATGGACCTTTGGACTAATGCTAATCAACTAAATATGTCTTATTCTACCTTTGATCCAGGTGCTGTCCGTGCGTCCAGTATCTTCCCAATCCTCAGCGTGGGTCTTCTGTTCTTTGGGGGTCTTTGTGTGGCTGCCAGTGAGTTTTACAAAAACAAGCACAATGTTATCCTCAGCGCGGGAATCTTCTTTGTCTCAGCAGGTCAGTGTTCTAGGTGACTGATAGGGATCTTGGTGGTTTTTCTGGGGTCCAACACATAAATGCAGTGAAACAAGGGGGGTCCTAGGCTCCCTGGAGCAATAACCAGAAAGCACACAATCCCCTGCTTAAACTGTACTTTTATTACCTATACTACATAACTTGTAAAACTATCCATTACCAACGTCCTCGGCTATAATGGAACCGTATAGGAAAGGAATATAGTACATCATCCAAGCAAAATGCCCTAACATCCAAAGGATAAAAAAAGATGCCCTCAAATTCACATTTTCTGTCCAGAAAAGGGGTTCTTTAAATACCGGTATATACAAATAATGGAAATAAATAATAATAATAAAAATATATGATGTCATAATTAGATGCATACTATTCACCTTCCAAAATTATGGGGACTTGAGTCAAGGTCGCCTGAAAAAGTTAATTGTTTTATGGATTAGAAATGTTAAAATCATTAATGTTTTGTAATAATGTGCATGCCGTGCAGTCCTACGACGAGTAACAATCTAATCGCTTCTGCCTTCTCCAGGATTGAGTAACATCATTGGGATTATTGTCTATATTTCGGCTAATGCTGGCGACCCAGGCCAAAGTGACTCAAAGAAGAGCAACTATTCCTACGGCTGGTCCTTTTACTTTGGGGCTCTTTCTTTTATTATTGCGGAGATGGTGGGAGTTCTAGCCGTCCATATGTTCATTGAGAAGCATAGGCAAATCCGAGCCAAATCCCACTCTGACCTCTTCAAGAAATCGGCTTTCTCTCGGATTCCCAGCTACCGGTACCGCTTCCGAAGACGTTCCAGCTCCCGCTCGACTGAGCCTCGATCCCGAGACCCGTCGCCCGTCGGCAAAAGTTTCAATCCCATTCCCACCAGCGATATTTCCTTGTACACGCTGACCGCCCGTGACCCTACCAAGGTGACCGTGGGCTCCTTGCTAAATTCTGAAAGAGAACATAATTTTCTTCAGGTCCACAATTCCATCCCGAAGGACTACAAAGACTCTTTACACAACAACCCTTCCAACAGACGCACCACCCCCGTCTGATCCTTCCCGTCCGCGGAAAGAAATTAAGAAAATTAGAAGAAAAACCTGTAACGAGGCGAGGAACCCTAAATTGGTTCCTCTTCGTTCTACAAGAAACCATGGAGACTCATGATGCTGCGATCTTCACCAACGTACCCAAGTATGACGCGCCACCTTCCAGAAGCCGAGAATTTTCAGACTCACTTTCACTTCACGTACATTCACAAGGAAAAAAAAAAAAAAACCCATGAAATCGGGAAGAGGATTAAAAAAAAAATGTATAGGATGGGATTGGAGTCTCTTCACGGCTCGTAGGGCTGCCTCGGAAAACCAGATTTTGAAGTTAAGATCTATGGAACCCACCATAGACATAGAATTTATTTTCTGTAATGACGAAAGCAAATGTTGTATATTCAATCAGAAGACACGTTCCTCGTGGAGAGTCAGAGAGAATGATTATCTGACCGCTATCCGTTCGTGGTGGTTAGCAATCGGACTACGTTGCAGAGCTCGTAGCGTTATGCAGAAGGAAGAAGGACTGCAGAAATAGGATTATATCCTAATAATTCTACTCCAGATTAGTAATCTTTAATAACTCCACAATCTAAAGTCATTGGAATGCTAGAGATTGAATTTTAAAGGGATACCATAATAGAGAGAGGGGTTAGTAAATTTGGGGGGCCTCACACAAAGACCCCCCAAAAAAAGGCCTTCTGGACAAGAAGGGGGAGGAGAAAGAATGGCGATTGCTGACAATATTTCTTGAGAACCGTTTTACTTAAGTACTAAAAACACCTGAAATTTGCGTTTATGTAGTTAATCTTTTAATTCCAACATAATAATAATAATAATAATTAAAAAAAATGATATATTTAACATTTAAAATGCCAGTTTTGTTTGGGAAAATAAAGATGCGTTTGGATGTGGAATGAAACCTCGTTTATAAGAGTTTGTTTTTTGAGTTTTTACTGAAATTAGTAGGAATTACTTAAAAGAACAGTATTTGTTGAATATCGGAACACGCCATAATGTAAGTTTGAATTCATCATAAAGCAATCTCTTTCCAAAAAAAAAAAAGTGTGTGCGTGGAATTTTAATATAGGGTGATCTCGCCCCACGCACATTTTTTTTTGAGAGAGAAAGTGCTGTTTTGACAGGAGTGGGGGCGGCGGTAGGTACAATGTAACCATGAAAACTGTCTGAGCCAATCAGGGCGCTCGAAAATTTTAAGTATGCATATGTCCCGTGTTTATGAACAGAAATCGTCTTTTTTTAAGGCCAGCAGAACAAAGCTCACTGGATAATCTAATTTGTGACTCATACCGAAGAAGACGTTTATTTATCCGAATCTGTCAATGATGCTTAAAAATATATAAGTAGAGGAGCGCACAACCTAAAAATCATAAGAGGCATATACATTCAGGTTCCGGGGTTGCTGTTAGAATAATAATGAGCAATAACTACACAAAAAAAGCATGAATTCAGCGAATACCATTGAAAATACACCGATATATAAGACATAAGTATTGGGGATTCCATCGCATTATTGGGCGATTTATTAAATATATGTATTTATTAAATCACAGTGTTTATAGTGAATATAATAGTTGGGAGTAGGCAACTTTGGGTGGTGAAGCTTCCAAGCCCGGACCGGTGATGGCACTTTATGTAAGTGGAGAGAAAACATAGAATTTGCCTGCAGATCGGCCCCAGTCGGCCCCCGTCTAGTCCGCCCTTTTCTCTCCTGCTATAAAGACCCAAACCTTAATCAGTCGTTGGCCTCGTCTTAGATTTGAGAGCCGTGTGCCTATCCCATGCGTGTTTAAATTCACTTATAGTATTAATACAATAAAAAATGATTTGTCCAGAGCGGGGGGGTGGACTGGGGATAAAAAGGCACTTCTGGCACTTTAAGGCCAGCCGCCACCTGTTGTAAGCACGGCCGACGGGTGGATATGTCAGGCCGCCAGACCACCAGATCTGTTACTGGAGCGATGACAGACAGCGGACCACCAGGCATTTGCCCGGCGTGTCTCTTGACCGCCAGCCGG
>VKOC01000009.1:2601147-2618942 GCA_009364415.1 Spea multiplicata
TGTAGAGCAGTTGAGTATCGTCGTCCCCGTCCTGCAATAGTCTTAAAGGTGAACATGCGTCAGAAAATAGATTTATTCCGCCAGGCGGGGAGACTTCGCTGCGGGAGGAGAGATTTGGAGCCTTTGATGAGATGTGGAGTGAAATGTTTTCTTGGGGCTGAGAGGACAAGCCCTACCGGAACATATGGTATTCTGGAGCTTAAATCCTTTCCAAACCTCCGGATACATGAAGTTTTTTTCCCGCGAGGAATAAGTCTCTGTGTATTTTTAATTCTTACATTTTTTTACCCCCTTTTTTTTTTCACCCTAGAAGTGAGTGATCTCCCCCTACTTCAATGGCAATTCCTCTTCATGCTTGAAATTATTTGTCTGTAAAGGTAATGCATCTTTACAGATGACGTTTCAATTCCATTATTTTTCCAAAATACATTTTCTGGTGTATTTTCCTTAATATAAATAAATAAATAAATGAGGGGGAAAAAATGGTTTTAGATGATTTCGAGCAGACATCCTATGTGGAAATCAATGTTTTAATTATTTCATAATCTATATTAAGTAACATCAGGAAGCTTTGTTTTACTGAAAAGATGGTAGATAAGGGAATTTACATATGCATATCATTTTCTTTGTTATATTTTTATTTGATGTCATTTTGCAGGGTCCTTATCACCGTTTATTACATCATATGTCATGTTTTTTTGAGGTTCCCTTGCAGTTTCTTTGTGCCTCTGTCTGTGTTTTATCAGTTCTGTGCATACACCTGTATACGTTTCCATTTATTCCACATTAAATTCATTAATACATTTGTGTTTATTGAGTACTAATAGATTTACTACAAAACCACTAAAACAAAAGACCGCTTCTCGCTACTCACGGACCTCTCTGCCACCTTTGATACATTTGACCGACCACCATCCGTGACGAAGTGCTTTCCTGGTCTACGTTCTACCTCCCTGACCTCACTTTTAGTGTCTCCTTCGCTGGAACCTGTTCCTCTCCCCTACCGCTTTCTGGTGGTGTTCCTCAGAGCTCAGTTCCTGGGCCTCTATTCTTCCATCTTCACCTCTTCGCTTGGACAACTCATATCTTGGAATAAAAATGGAATGAATGGGTGTCTCATTACCTGAAGCTCAACATCCATCGATCTCCAAGACCGAGCTTAGAGTAATCTCATCAACCGCTCTCTCCACAATTCCTGACATCTCTATGACTGTTGGCCACCTCACCATCTAACCGACAGAGCAAGTTCGCTGCCTTGGTTTCACACTTGACTCTGCTCTCTACTTCATCCCTCACATCCATGCTCATGTAGCATGGGGTCAAGCTGGTGGGCGCACACTGTAGACCCCAATCAGCCACTGGAGCAGGAGATCAGCATACCTGGACTACCGGGAGCCCCCCCTGCAGGATACGGGCAGGACGTCCCGACGACTTTGCGAAGACGCCACTATTTAAGGAGGAAAGGGGCAGGGAGTGGGGCATGTGACAGCGGAGGTTTTATGATGGCGACCCAGAGAGGTGGAGGAGCGGCGAGTCCCCAGGTATGGAGATCAAGTGCATGTGGAGCGATCTCGGCCAGCGACCCACAGCCTGGTGTGCTTGATGGCCAGCTCCGGGCCTGTTCGCAGATATTACGCGTCTCTATTTGCAGAGAGAAGCGCGTTGCAGCTGAATCCATGCATAGATCAAACTATAAAAAAATAATACCCTTGTTTTTTGGAAGCGGCAAATTATTCCTTTATTTCCCTCGATGGGGAGAGGATCCGCTTCCCGGCTGAACATCTCCTGATGAGTTCCTGCTATTAGCGCGTTCAGGATCTTGGCTGCTTTGGGTTATTGGCTTCAAGTAACGAGAAGCGCAACATCCCTTCTCGGATATTTCCATTCTAATCACCGCAGCTGTAGATGCGAAGCTCCACTTCTGTTTTATTCGCAGCATTTTTTTTTAAATGAAGTGGTGAATAAAATGCCAGAAAATAGATGTAACATAAGGAACTTTTTTACTTTGCTGCAAGGGTGGTAGATAAGTGGAACAGTCTCCAAGCAGAAGAGGGAGGTGTAAACACAGTGAGGGGATTTAAACATGCATGGCATAGGCACCTGAATCCTAGACCAACAGCGGATTAAGACCAACGAGACCAACATCGGGTTAAGGTTTGGGTCCTTACAGCAGGAATAAAAGGCCACATGGGGCCGAATGGGTCTGACCTGCTGGCAGATTCTATGTTTCTTGGAAATTTTGATGACAGATTCAAAAAAGGCAAAATTTTCCCACTTTTTAAGGAGGTCCACCCATTTTTACCCCCTGGGGGTGTATTAAAAAGTTGGATCATACTCATTTTTTCTTTTCACGTGTTATTCCAGATATAACCACTAGGGGCACCTGTTACTACTTATACAGCTGCCGGTCCCAATGCCATCATACTGTCTGCGGACCTCGATACACTTGGAATTTGCCCTTGAGGCTGCCTGCTGTGTCACTGGGGCAGTATTTTAGCCTCCAGGTGGCAGAGGAGCGATTTTTACCCTCGCTTTCACTTTTCTCTACCCAGATTCCACTATTTCCTCCTTTAGCGTTGACAATCCATTGATGCTTCTCTGCTACGACATTAAAATGTAAAGGCTTTGGATGTTGCGTTATTAGTATCGTTTACTAAGTAAATGGAAGTCCAGATATTTGCTAATTGTAAGCGCAAGTCTTCCGGATCTTCTACCAATCTCACCGGGACTGGCCGTCGCACTCAGCCGATCTGGCCGCACTTAGGTCATCAGGCAGCCGCTGGCCTTAAATCTTACTGTTCTGCGTCATCTTCTTTGATAAATAAGACGCTTCTTACAGTTACATGGAATCCTTCCGCCGTCAGCCGTTCTGTTCCAAAAACTCTAAAATCAAATAGATCCGAGCAATCACGTTGGGCTTGGAAACTGCATCTTAGCTGAGCTGCGGGGTTTTGGGTTTTGAAATCTCCTGGGCGAGCGCATGAGATAAACGGCTGGCGCGAAACGCGAAGTCTGTCTGCTGATAACCGCTCTGCTCGTAAGACAAACACAAAAAGACTGTCGGTTCCCCCCGCGCACAGATCGGTCAAAAGAAGACAATCCGTACGCTGAATAAAAATCACGCTATTCTTAGCGCGTTCGACTGCGGCTTAATAGCTGATGGCCGTCAAATGAGCTCTGGGTTTATTTCACAACATGCGCGTGAGACGCTCAGGAAAGGTGCTGAGAAGAGCTTTGTAGGGATGACTCTTAGTGCCAACGACCTTGCTACGCCGGAGAAAATGGATTTGTTGATCAGCGTGTCCTCAGCTGCGGGCTATAGCGCATATCAGGGGTATCCAGGCTTTGGCTAACGGACTACCAGAGTGGAAAAAAAAAGGATAGGAACACAGAATTTGCCGGCAGATGAGCCATCCGGCCCCCGTCTAGTCGCCCGTTTCTCCTGCTGTAAAGACTCAAACCTTAATCAGTCGTTGGTCTCGTCTTAGATTCAGGAGCCGTGTGTCTGTCCCATTCATGTTTAAATCGCCTCGCTGTATTACCCTCTACCACTTCTGCTGGGAGGCTAGTCCACTTATCTACAACCCTCTCAGCAAAGTAAATCATATAATCATGTATATTTGTGTGGTCAATCATATAAAGACAGGACGTTCTGTCCATTATTGTTGAGTTTATCCAATAAAGCCAAGCAGTCTGAATCCTCCAGTGTCTCCTGGACCATTCGCCATATACATGGTTCCCAAAGAATATTCTGGGGTAAGAAGAGCGCAGCTACGGACCAAGAAATGTACTGAGAACGTATAGGATGCTGACTTCATTCCGTCCCACAGCCATACTGTGAAGGTTATGATGCCCGTCTTTCACCCTCTCTGCCCCGTCTCGTCCTGTATAGCAGGGTTGTCATTTTTCAGACTATTTAATGAGCTTTGGCTGCAATTGGGTTTTTTTCCCCGGGTTTTTGAGACGTTGATAGCCTTTAATTCTGAAAAAGGCTTCATTCAAAGAGGCATATTTGTCAAACTGTCATAGAACGTGATGTGAGAATTGTTAGAATCTTCCTAAATCATTTTAATGGAATACAGAATGTGTTACCTGTAGCTGGGAATCAGTCATGCATTTACTGCCTGTAAACCCTGATAGAAGAAGCCCCTCAACGACAATTCTCTTGTGATTTCCATTTTAATGAAAAGTAGCCACTTGTGTTCTGGATGGGGCCCCGGCTGGCGGTCAAGAGACACGCCGGGCAAATGCCTGGTGGTCCGCTGTCTGTCATCGCTCCAGTAACAGATCTGGTGGTCTGGCGGCCTGACATATCCACCCGTCGGCCGTGCTTACAACAGGTGGCGGCTGGCCTTAAAGTGCCAGAAGTGCCTTTTTATCCCCAGTCCACCCCCCCGCTCTGGACAAATCATTTTTTATTGTATTAATACTATAAGTGAATTTAAACACGCATGGGATAGGCACACGGCTCTCAAATCTAAGACGAGGCCAACGACTGATTAAGGTTTGGGTCTTTATAGCAGGAGAGAAAAGGGCGGACTAGACGGGGGCCGACTGGGGCCGATCTGCAGGCAAATTCTATGTTTTCTCTCCACTTACATAAAGTGCCATCACCGGTCCGGGCTTGGAAGCTTCACCACCCAAAGTTGCCTACTCCCAACTATTATATTCACTATAAACACTGTGATTTAATAAATACATATATTTAATAAATCGCCCAATAATGCGATGGAATCCCCAATATTATGTCTTATATATCGGTGTATTTTCAATGGTATTCGCTGAATTCATGCTTTTTTTGTGTAGTTATTGCTCATTATTATTCTAACAGCAACCCCGGAACCTGAATGTATATGCCTCTTATGATTTTTAGGTTGTGCGCTCCTCTACTTATATATTTTTAAGCATCATTGACAGATTCGGATAAATAAACGTCTTCTTCGGTATGAGTCACAAATTAGATTATCCAGTGAGCTTTGTTCTGCTGGCCTTAAAAAAAGACGATTTCTGTTCATAAACACGGGACATATGCATACTTAAAATTTTCGAGCGCCCTGATTGGCTCAGACAGTTTTCATGGTTACATTGTACCTACCGCCGCCCCCACTCCTGTCAAAACAGCACTTTCTCTCTCAAAAAAAAATGTGCGTGGGGCGAGATCACCCTATATTAAAATTCCACGCACACACTTTTTTTTTTTTGGAAAGAGATTGCTTTATGATGAATTCAAACTTACATTATGGCGTGTTCCGATATTCAACAAATACTGTTCTTTTAAGTAATTCCTACTAATTTCAGTAAAAACTCAAAAAACAAACTCTTATAAACGAGGTTTCATTCCACATCCAAACGCATCTTTATTTTCCCAAACAAAACTGGCATTTTAAATGTTAAATATATCATTTTTTTTAATTATTATTATTATTATTATGTTGGAATTAAAAGATTAACTACATAAACGCAAATTTCAGGTGTTTTTAGTACTTAAGTAAAACGGTTCTCAAGAAATATTGTCAGCAATCGCCATTCTTTCTCCTCCCCCTTCTTGTCCAGAAGGCCTTTTTTGGGGGGGTCTTTGTGTGAGGCCCCCCAAACTTACTAACCCCTCTCTCTATTATGGTATCCCTTTAAAATTCAATCTCTAGCATTCCAATGACTTTAGATTGTGGAGTTATTAAAGATTACTAATCTGGAGTAGAATTATTAGGATATAATCCTATTTCTGCAGTCCTTCTTCCTTCTGCATAACGCTACGAGCTCTGCAACGTAGTCCGATTGCTAACCACCACGAACGGATAGCGGTCAGATAATCATTCTCTCTGACTCTCCACGAGGAACGTGTCTTCTGATTGAATATACAACATTTGCTTTCGTCATTACAGAAAATAAATTCTATGTCTATGGTGGGTTCCATAGATCTTAACTTCAAAATCTGGTTTTCCGAGGCAGCCCTACGAGCCGTGAAGAGACTCCAATCCCATCCTATACATTTTTTTTTTAATCCTCTTCCCGATTTCATGGGTTTTTTTTTTTTTTTCCTTGTGAATGTACGTGAAGTGAAAGTGAGTCTGAAAATTCTCGGCTTCTGGAAGGTGGCGCGTCATACTTGGGTACGTTGGTGAAGATCGCAGCATCATGAGTCTCCATGGTTTCTTGTAGAACGAAGAGGAACCAATTTAGGGTTCCTCGCCTCGTTACAGGTTTTTCTTCTAATTTTCTTAATTTCTTTCCGCGGACGGGAAGGATCAGACGGGGGTGGTGCGTCTGTTGGAAGGGTTGTTGTGTAAAGAGTCTTTGTAGTCCTTCGGGATGGAATTGTGGACCTGAAGAAAATTATGTTCTCTTTCAGAATTTAGCAAGGAGCCCACGGTCACCTTGGTAGGGTCACGGGCGGTCAGCGTGTACAAGGAAATATCGCTGGTGGGAATGGGATTGAAACTTTTGCCGACGGGCGACGGGTCTCGGGATCGAGGCTCAGTCGAGCGGGAGCTGGAACGTCTTCGGAAGCGGTACCGGTAGCTGGGAATCCGAGAGAAAGCCGATTTCTTGAAGAGGTCAGAGTGGGATTTGGCTCGGATTTGCCTATGCTTCTCAATGAACATATGGACGGCTAGAACTCCCACCATCTCCGCAATAATAAAAGAAAGAGCCCCAAAGTAAAAGGACCAGCCGTAGGAATAGTTGCTCTTCTTTGAGTCACTTTGGCCTGGGTCGCCAGCATTAGCCGAAATATAGACAATAATCCCAATGATGTTACTCAATCCTGGAGAAGGCAGAAGCGATTAGATTGTTACTCGTCGTAGGACTGCACGGCATGCACATTATTACAAAACATTAATGATTTTAACATTTCTAATCCATAAAACAATTAACTTTTTCAGGCGACCTTGACTCAAGTCCCCATAATTTTGGAAGGTGAATAGTATGCATCTAATTATACAAATAATTATTATTATTTATTTCCATTATTTGTATATATTTAAAAAATCCCTTTTCTGGACAGAAAATGTGAATTTGAGGGCATCTTTTTTTTTGTGTGCTTTCTGGTTATTGCTCCAGGGGGCCTGGGACCCCCCTTGTTTCACTGCATTTATGTGTTGGACCCCAGAAAAACCACCAAGATCCCCATCGATCACCTAGAACACTGACCTGCTGAGACAAAGAAGATTCCCGCGCTGAGGATAACATTGTGCTTGTTTTTGTAAAACTCACTGGCAGCCACACAAAGACCCCCAAAGAACAGAAGACCCACGCTGAGGATTGGGAAGATACTGGACGCACGGACAGCACCTGGATCAAAGGTAGAATAAGACATATTTAGTTGATTAGCATTAGTCCAAAGGTCCATTCATTGGGGAGCCAGAACTGCTCACCTCCAGCGTACACATTAGGGAGGATCGAGTTTCTTTTTTACGGGCTGGAAGCGAATCCTCACAATTCCTTCGGCAGAGAACCCTGAATATAAAAGAGATGGAGGCATCTTTGCTGCGTCGACACAGCCTCCATAGACTGCTTTAAAAGGTGCCGGGTATGACATCATGCCCTCGTGGTCTGCAGCGAGGATGGCGGCCATGGAGGGCACGCTTGTGAGTGCGAGGGGACGCCTTAGTCCTATCAGTCCGCTTACTCCTGGCACCACTGGCCGAATGCGGAACTGGCATAGGACTGGAACGCAGTCCGGACACGCATTTGAATGATTATTAAACAGTAAGGGTCTTAGATACAAAACTGGGCCAGTTTGTAGTTGGCTAAGCGGCTCAGGACCTTTAAGGCCAGTGGCCGCCAAATGATGTACCTACAGTCGTTGTACCGTACGCCCAGTGCAGTCCCCGGGGTAAAGACACCTCTGCTTGTACCAGGACGAACTATGGGGTCACATCTGGTTAACCCCGATCACTGCAGTAATTGGAAGCACATGTCCCGCTAGACCCCTGGCACTGCACCCCTGGGCTTTCCTCCAACAAAATCTTTTACGGGAGATCTAGAGAACGCCCCTGGTGGCAGAAAGCCTTGATACATTAATAGAGCGTCTCCAAGACTGAGAAAGTGCAGCGCAAATGATTATATTAACAATAAATGTAGCCCTCGGCAGTATGTACTTGTAGAAGTTTTGTTCCGTGCCGCTGAATATATCGTCCCTTCAGAAATAAACCCAATATATTAATACTCGGTCTTTCTCTCGTAATTCACCTGAATTTGATAAGCAGATTCCGTTCCTGGACTGAAATACAATAGGCTTTCTGTTATCCCCGTGTTTCCTCTGCACAAATAAATCTATGTCAGCTTCTGTCTTTATTGCAAGAGAACATATTTCAGAATCTTCGGGACGGATAAAGACAGACGGGATAAAAAATGAAACTTCTGCCTCCCGATAAATGAGAAACGCTGGAGGCTCTTGGATTTCTACAAACGATCTCGGTGTATTTATTTAAGCCGAGTCCCTGGGAGTCCGCTGGTCTTATCAGCCGGCTCGCTCCGGGCACCGCTTGCTACAGGCCGAATTGCCGTGCATTTAAATGAACACTAGACATAGAGGGTCTGAGATTCGAAACTGGGGAGGGCTGGGGGTGACTACGTGGTCCTGGCACTTTAAGGCCAGCGGCCGCCAAACGACTTCTGTGCAAATGCTGTTTTTTCTGCCATTGTAATCATGCATCGGCCGTCCATGGCCAGCCCTGGACCGTTCAGAACCTTAATCATTCCATTTAATTAATCTTTACTTAAAATTAAGATAAATTATTCCAGGTAAGAAGACAAAACCCCACATTTTAGCACGTTTTCCTGATATCGGGACTATATCGTGCAGGGTACGGCTGGACAAATCTCACCGATGCAGATTCTTCAACCTTCTTTGAGGTTTCACAAGAAGACCAAGTAGACCGCCCTGTCCAAAATCAATACCTAGGCAGGCTATATGTTCAAAATGTCGTTTGTTTGTTGTTGTTTTTTAAAAAAAATCTGTTTTCCTATTTTACAGATTATGCTGAACAGGGAAAATTCAACAATATCTAGTGTTTGGATGCATTACAAACAATAAAATTATATATATATTATATATAAATATTATATATATAACACAATATATATCATATTTTATAAACAATGTATCAGCTCGATTACACAATATAAACCTGGCAATTATTTTTACATTCACAAAGCGGATATGCACACTCATCTTGTCACCAGAGCAACCAACTGAAACATTTTATTGGTTGCTATGGTGATGACACCACTTTTCAAACTTGGCCGATGAATTATTTTACATTTTTATTTGTTTCCTTATTTTTCCTATGCTAAGGGAAAGTCAGTAAGCACAACGTTTACACCGGTCTTGTCAACATAGCAACCGATTGAAACCTCTTATCGGTTGCTATGGCGATAACACCACTTTTCAAACTTGGCCGATTTACAGCATAAATTATTATTTTTTTGCTACGCCAAGGGAAGCTCGTTTGAGTATTTCTACGCTTCCTTCTTCAAGATGACTTTGTTGCAAGAGGCAAACGGATAGATAAGTTTTTGAATAGCCGCGTCGCTCGGGATTCCGTTTTAAGCTGTTCGGTCCAGATAGGCCGCTCTGAAATAGTAACATCCTTACGCAGTAAATACTCCGCCGTGTCCTGCTCATAATCTGCGTCCTCCGGGAAGTGATCAATTTTCTTGCACATCCCTCGAAATGCTCCTGCGGGAGAGAGATAATTTTTTTTTTTACATACAAAACCAGTAAACACGCCAAAATATTACAGACGCAAAACCCACTTCTGGGATAAGAGGCCTTTTGTACGGCAGAAATATATAAAAAAAAACACAATAAAAAAAAGCATATTCAGCGATTTCCACCCCTCTGATGTACAAAGCTTCGGCAGACGTAGGATGATCATTAAATCTTTATGTATCAACTGTCCATGAAGTGACAGCGGCCCTAAAAACCATTAACGTGACCCAAATTTACTTAATAATTAACTATCTCCACCTATACCATTATGGGCTATCATTTTTTTATTAATTCCGCAGTATTAAACTATATATATATATATATTATATATATATTTAAACAATATATATATATATATATACACACACTACCATTCAAATATATATATATATTTATTTATTTATTTTTTACATTACATTATTTTTTTATACATTGTAGATCTCATTAGTATCCAGCCCGTAAACGGCCCGGAAAGATTTCCATGTCTCTCTAACGAAATTTGTTTTCTCTTGATTATCCAGCTCAGAAGAATAAAAGTATCAGAAATAATCTCGGGTCTTTATTCATTAATTTAGAATTCCATATTTTTGACGGCCGGACGTTATTATGTCGGGGGTACCTATGTTTTTTCCTTGTGCTGTCTTAAGGAGCGTTAATCGCCAGGGTCCTTGGGATTTATATCGTCATTGTGTTGATTTGTGTCTTGTGTTTTCAGGGGACGACCACTTATCTCCGAATTGAGTTTGTGAAGGATACGCCGGCGTAGGCAGGGGTGAAACGCTTCAAACGGGATACAAAAAAAGTATGGCTGGAACCAGTCGCCCATGAAATGCCCCCTGGACAGGAATTGTGGGTAGGATATGATTAAACATGGGCACAGAATAAGCAAGGGTGAGATCAGCCATTAAATAAGAACCATACCAAGTGTCTAGGATGACTTGCCCCACATCTCAGCCCTGCCCCATGGTGTGGCACATATTATTTTATCGAAGACAGACCCCGTTGACGTGGCTTCCTCTTCTACCCTATCCACACAGCAGCACTCCGTGTGCGCCAGTGCCAATGTCCCCGTGCGCTTGGCCGTGAACATGCATGACCTAAATTAGGAGCGCTATAGTTCGGAAACGATCGTTACGGGGCGTTGCGTCCCTGCGGTGCTGACACTGTACGGTATATGGGCTCTCTGGGACGTGAACGGTTAACACACTCGAATAACCCCCCATTACAGAGAATATGTTTGTCTACCTTCCAGTGCGTGCGATGGGGAGAAATAAAATCTATTCCTCGCTGGAGGGAAGGGCAAGGGTAATGAACCAAACCCAATTTCCAGGCCCTCCTGTACATATGGTTTGTGAAATATCAGTAAGCGGAGACCACGTACAGCTGGGCCCAAAATCTCATTTCTATCCCAGAAAAAATACCAAATTAAGTCATTTTCATAATCCCTTCACTACTCGCAACACAAAGCTTAACAAGGGTTCAAGAGGTGGTTTTTTCCCGTACAATTTCATGTATTATCTTGCAAACAAAAAATGCTAATTTCAGTACAGACGATTTGCCAAATTCCAGGAAACAGAACGCCTGTTAAAGTGTCGACTGCAAATCATTTTTAAAAATAAAAAATCAACTTATAATTATTATATTGCACAATTCTAAGTGCTAAAGAGCAGCAATAGCTTTAAAGTCGCTTATAAAATTTTATTAAAGCCCCACCCACAGCACCACCTCTAACCCCACCCCTAAAAAAGGTTCCCTTCTTTAGCTTAAATTTTCACGACCCTCTTCTATTACTTTTTTTCTTTAAATCCTTAGTGGTCTCCAACAGAGAAATGGACCTTGTAGCAACCTAGACAAACTACATCCCCGGAACCCCATTACTCCATTACTCCATCTAGCTGCACCCCCCCATCTTTGTACCCAAGGGACCCCTAGAGAGCCCCCTAGTAGGTTCTACCCAAGTAGGTTCCATAGATCCTCGCTTTCTCCCTACCCACAGAAACGCGACCCCCATCACGACAAATGACTTCGGTTACACAGTCTAAAATAAATTGCAAAAAGGAGAATAACAGAAAAGAATTCCCTTTTGTTTAACGATATAAAAGAACTAATCTGTTTTTATCTTTGAGCGCAAAATCCAGACGTAAAGGTTAAAGCCGAATCAATAATCCCAAAATGACATTCCGAGAGTTATATTCATGAATAAATATTAGATGCTTCGTTCTCCACCTGTGAAAGAATATCTTCTTTTATTATAATTATTGCTCGTTACGTCCTAACTGTCAGTAAGATACATTTGACCTATATTCCTTCCTACATCATATTTATTTTTTTAGCATTTAAATAAGAAATTGTTTGGGGAACGTATATGGAACCACTTATAAAACCCATCACAGTTAATATTAGGAGCTATATAGTCAATGGAACAAGGTGCTCGGGAGCTCGCAACAAAACATGGTCTATATGTATCCAACAAAAATAACTCTATGCGATCTACACACCACCATGCTTACTATCACACTTTTTAGCGTGGGATTAGCGTGAATGCGTGTGTGCGTCAGCACAAGAACGGATGGCATTTGCTAGTTAGCTGAAGCTTTACATAGGAATAATACTGTGATCCACCTAGCCATGCCACGTTTTGTAATTAGTCTACCTTTTAGTTAATTAGGTAAAACATACGTCAATCAAGGGAATTATTTTTTTTTATATTTGTTGTTTCCTGAAGAAGACATAAAAATTGGCATTAATTGGCTTTATTCTGAATAGTATCAGACACAGGGCATAGATCAACAATGAACTAAGCAATGTAAACTAGAAGTAGGCAAAAATGGGACCCAAAATGGTTTTCAATGGACCTCCAACTAATCTAGAGGACCATAGAGTTTATTGCTTTACCTTATTGTTGGCGTAAAATAATTTAATTCATAAATTATCAGAGATGTAAAGCCTCCTCAGACAAAGTGCTGAAACTGGCACAATACACTTTAGTTAATGTGGCTGCACATCCTTTGAGCCAATGGACCAAGTTGCATTGAGTTGACTGTTGAGTCATGATGCTTAGGTCATGGAGCACCTCACCTACTCACAAATTCCGCCAAGTAAAGCATATTTAAGATTGGCTCCACTCAAAGTCACTCTACTTTTAAGTCACTGTGAGTTTTTAGGGAAAACACATCTATTTGTCTAATCAGTGAAGGTCAACTAAAGTCGCATTGGCCATCAAGTCCAAATAAGGGCTCCAACCTAACTATGTTATGTTGACTCCTCGAGATGAGGTGAGTTGACCTACAACTGAACTCAACTCAATGACCAAGTAGACTGAAAGTCAACTCAGTCAACAGTAAATCTGATAGCAGTTAAATTGAGCAACTGCACTCGTCAGGTTGACTTTTTGCGATTGGACCAGTCGTTGCGTAAGTTGCCGTGATCAAGTGCTCTTGAAATAAGTCTGACAAGTTACCCGAGTTATCACTATACCTCTGTAATATGACAAACAACTGAACTTTAGACCTACTTGCTTCTCATTCTTATTGCCTAGAGGTTATTGCCTAGGGCCCCCAGGTGACCTCTCAGCTCCACATTGGCCAAAGGTCTTCTCTGCGTCTTGTTTGCCTTCCTGACACTGAACGGGTTAAGGTTGGTTTACTACACTGCTTTAAGCTAACGGGCTTCTTGTGCCAGTATAAATGACACATGCCGGGGAACAGGACTCCCTCATGTGTCCTTTGCCCACTTTCCGAATTCATCCGCGTTTCTGGATGCTCTGAGGGGCATCAAGGATCAGTGCTTCTATCTGTCCAGGTAATGGTGCCTGCGGTGCAGAAAGGTAGAAGATGAGAGAAGCAGGTCTCAGGCATAAGGCCGAGAAGACTATAGAATGGTGTGCGCTGTGCTGTGCTGGGTCAATTTACCGGGTGGGGGATTCGTTTATCAGTTATAAGAAGGAAAGTTTTAACTCCTGAGGTTTCCATAGGCAATTCTATAGCCATTATTTTACTATAATTCCCATTATGCTTTTGTGAGGATCACCAAGAATAGGTGATTCTAAAGCTCTCATTACACTACACTTCTCATTAGGCCTTCATATGAGACGACGAGCATAGGCCAGCTCAGCACTTTGGGAATTGGATCCATACAGAATTCTACAGCTGCCATTAATAATTCCCATTATGCTTTTGTGAGGATCGGCCATCTTAGGCTAACTCAGCATTTTGGGAATTGTAGTTTCCACCATTGGCTAGCTACCTTTCGGTCATCCTGTTGTAAGGGTGGCAACCTCGACACACATTGTCCTCCAACTGTTAGCCCATGGCCAGCTTATGGCTCACTAAGTCTATAGGGTGGACAATGCAAGCATTCTTGATGATCTTTCACAAACATACATGGAATACTTTGACAAGTGGTTCATGCATGTGTAGCTCTCGCTGCATACATGTGTAAAAAAGATCATGGATAATCATATTACGATGTTAATGGAACCATTCACGCAGTCAAAACCTATTTGATAATGAGGTGCAAAAATTACAGATCAGAGCCCTTTCTCATTATGATGACTTGTAGATGGTGACGTTTAAGTATATACTTTGTAACAAGGCTTTCAGAAAACATTATTAGATGAGGAACACTTTATTAACATAGAAGCGTAGAATCCGCCGTGGGAGAATGTGTGTAAAGCCTGCGTGTAAAGCCTGCGTGTAAAGCCCGCGTGTAAAGCCCGTGTGTAAAGCCCTGCGTGTAAAGCCCGTGTGTAAAGCCTGCGTGTAACGCCCGTGTGTAAAGCCCGCGTGTAAAGCCTGCGTGTTTCTCTAATCCTGCCATGATTTGGTTTTCTTCTCACGGCTCAGGATCTGAGTTATTTTTAACATTTCTTCTGGATGTGAATTAAGAGCCAAGGTTGAGGTTATGGGATTACTGTCAGAAGACCATCAAGGATGCAGCGAAGCATTGCGGCAAAAACTATTTCAGGGGAATCCAGTTGAGTTTATTTTGTATTTTCAGAGGATACCCAAATTCTCACCGATTGTTACTAATTCCTCACCCTTCTGACCTTCTGAGTCTGACTTTTAAAAATCTTGGGGCCCTGTACAGACTTAAAGCCCCGCTAATCAACCCACCCCATGCTGATCCCATTGCTCTGCCGATGTGGCACCCATCACTTCGCCTTATGGTCCTCCCATGAGTGCATCTTCTTCACATCCCACCATAACACACATGCATACTAACATGCAAATTCACTCTAACACCAACTCACTCTAGGATGTACACTTACACATACATACACACATACATACGCACATACATACATACATACACATATACACACATACATACATACATACACACATACATACATACATACATACGCATATACACACATACATACACACAAACATACATACACATTATTTCTCCTGCTCCTCCTCTCTATCCCCCAAAGATCACTAGCCCTAGGCTCACCCCTGGCACTTAGCACCATACTCTGACACACACTCACAATAACACCATATGCTGACACTCACATACATGATAACGCCAAATTCTAGCATGCTGACATCATACACTTACACTTGCACACAATATCCAACAAGATACGCTACACACATACACACTGACGTTAACACTACAGTGCAGTACACAAGCACACAACTCCCCCTCTCCGTGTTACATTGCAGAGACCTATCTCCACCGCACACATTGCTGCCTCTCTACTTCCTCAGGGTCTCATTATACCTAAAATACTGAGCGCCCGGGTGTCATGCACCCGCGGAACCCACCTCAGCACACCCCTTCTGCTCTCTCACTGTGCTCTCTACACCAGGACCATGCGCAGCCCTTCATAATTCACAGCAACGACCGGGAGTTCAAAAGAAAACACTCCACTATAGTAAATAAGGTGATAATGGGACTAAGGTGCATGGGGCCAGACTGAGGATGACTAGGTGGCCACCAAATCACATAAGTGTGACCGCCGCATGTTTTCCATGATGTTTTTATACTCATGGAGTACAGCTAGGCATTAGCGGCCATGGGTGCTCCGTGTGGCACGATGGCGGTGAAGATTGGGGGCAGTCAGCCCCGGCTACACCGTCTCAGATGGCCACGCCGGGCCCGATGTCGCTCATGGAGATGGTGCACTGGCCGTTTATTATCTGTAGCCGTTCTGTGTAACTATTCACACAGCCCGATGGCTCCCGAGCCGCACAAAGACTCTGAATAATTGGGATCAACATTCAAGACTTCCAGAGAAGGCAAGGCCGGACCTGCGCCCTCGCATTGTTATAATCTATTTCTGTCTGCCAAACATAATGGCGCTGCCAGCAGGAAAGCAACTTCAGACAAAATGCTTGCCCCGCCGGCACCGGGGGGCTTTGAAAGAGACAGGTAACCTCCTCACGGAGAGGAAATAACTACATTTCACAGGGAAAGATGCTGGCTCTTGGCAGAGGGGCGAATATTAACGTTGCATTCATAATGACTTCTGGTCTCTATAGTAACCAATAGCATCACGCACCAGGGCACATTCACGCGCATGTTTCGCACACACACAGATTAAAACAGACACCGGCATACACAAACACAAGGAGAGGGTAACGCTCCAAAACCTACGCGTAGGGGGTTTGCAAATCCACAGTAATGCGGCACAAAAAGAACTTTAAATGGATTTGTCGATATTTTTTTAGGTTTTTCCGCAGAGGTTTATTCCCAGGAAACGGGAAAATTGTCAATGACCTTCACGGTGATGTCTCAAAAAATGTAGCGGGCTTATATTCCTCGTGTCTGTCTTGGCCACGAGACCTCGTTTAACAGGTTGTAGCCCAAGACCATGTCGTCTCAAGTCTTCCCACCTATCCCTATTATTTTGGAAAGTTCTTTTTTGGAACCCAAATCTCCCAGTCTCTCTTTCCTCTACCGGTGACCCTCTTTCCTCCCTTGATGCTCTAGAATGTTTGCTGGGTATGAGGGTATCTCAGGGTCCTACAGCCCTAAAAGCCCCAATGATGTGTATAAAAAGAGCAGGAAACTGGTCTATACATTAAAAATCAAATAAACAAACAATAATTCTGGAATAGATATTCTTGTGAAAATGTTCTAGAATAATTATCGAGTTACGAAACATAAGGGCCAACGGTTGAGTGCCAATCACAGATGAACCTTCAAAGCCCCATTGGAAACACAAGACAAGGTTGAGGGATCTCCTGGAAAGAAACGGCTGGTATCAGAGCAATGACCAAACACTTTATCACATCGTGGCTGACTTCTACGGACTTCTACGGACTATCCAGAGACCACCATGGACCATGGTGGGAGAACGATCTTCAGAGGATCTTTGTTGAGGGACATGTCTGCGGTGGGAGCGAAGCTTCTCTGTTGGGATTGTCCAATGTCACCAAAGCTTCAACCCCCAAACAGGATCTCATATCTCATATATACAATTTCTTTTTGTAACAATGTAAGAAATCCAGATTTTATTTTAGGCCAAAAATATATATTAAAAAAAAAGGTTCTTCACAAAGAGCAAATTATATTTCTTGTTTGAAAATAACTTCTCTCTCGTCTGCCGCTGCGTTTATCTCAAGCTCTATGTATTGGAGGTAACCTGGCCCTCCTTCCGCAGCGATACACATCGCCGGTAATGCACAAGTTGCCCTCGGGTTATATATATATATAATATATATATAGTTATATATGTTTTTTTTCTCTCAGAATCCTCTAATGTGGCTGAATCATTTAAAAGGTCACAATTCCGAAACGAGGAGCTTTGCTTTAATACGCCAGCTTGGCGGAAGTCACACGTTGATGTGATAGGAGGTCACGTCCACCCACGAGAGGAGCAGAAGACAACCCCTGTGCCCCCAAAACGCTGTGACGCGCCCCCCGTGCGGAGGCAGACGAGTGATGAGGGTGGGTGTTTCGTGGCATGTGTCCGGGGGGGGGGATGGGTGGGTGGCTGGGAGTCATTAAAATTCGCCCTTTAAATCATGATTAGACATTGTTCAACCTTTTCAGCTTTTCAATGTTTCTGAATGCATTTACTGAAACTAAATGAGACCCTAAATATACATTCTACCAGTAAATATAC
>VKOC01000009.1:2635033-2668594 GCA_009364415.1 Spea multiplicata
ACCGAAGAAGACGTTTATTTATCCGAATCTGTCAATGATGCTTAAAAATATATAAGTAGAGGAGCGCACAACCTAAAAATCATAAGAGGCATATACATTCAGGTTCCGGGGTTGCTGTTAGAATAATAATGAGCAATAACTACACAAAAAAAGCATGAATTCAGCGAATACCATTGAAAATACACCGATATATAAGACATAATATTGGGGATTCCATCGCATTATTGGGCGATTTATTAAATATATGTATTTATTAAATCACAGTGTTTATAGTGAATATAATAGTTGGGAGTAGGCAACTTTGGGTGGTGAAGCTTCCAAGCCCGGACCGGTGATGGCACTTTATGTAAGTGGAGAGAAAACATAGAATTTGCCTGCAGATCGGCCCCAGTCGGCCCCCGTCTAGTCCGCCCTTTTCTCTCCTGCTATAAAGACCCAAACCTTAATCAGTCGTTGGCCTCGTCTTAGATTTGAGAGCCGTGTGCCTATCCCATGCGTGTTTAAATTCACTTATAGTATTAATACAATAAAAAATGATTTGTCCAGAGCGGGGGGGTGGACTGGGGATAAAAAGGCACTTCTGGCACTTTAAGGCCAGCCGCCACCTGTTGTAAGCACGGCCGACGGGTGGATATGTCAGGCCGCCAGACCACCAGATCTGTTACTGGAGCGATGACAGACAGCGGACCACCAGGCATTTGCCCGGCGTGTCTCTTGACCGCCAGCCGGGGCCCCATCCAGAACACAAGTGGCTACTTTTCATTAAAATGGAAATCACAAGAGAATTGTCGTTGAGGGGCTTCTTCTATCAGGGTTTACAGGCAGTAAATGCATGACTGATTCCCAGCTACAGGTAACACATTCTGTATTCCATTAAAATGATTTAGGAAGATTCTAACAATTCTCACATCACGTTCTATGACAGTTTGACAAATATGCCTCTTTGAATGAAGCCTTTTTCAGAATTAAAGGCTATCAACGTCTCAAAAACCCGGGGAAAAAAACCCAATTGCAGCCAAAGCTCATTAAATAGTCTGAAAAATGACAACCCTGCTATACAGGACGAGACGGGGCAGAGAGGGTGAAAGACGGGCATCATAACCTTCACAGTATGGCTGTGGGACGGAATGAAGTCAGCATCCTATACGTTCTCAGTACATTTCTTGGTCCGTAGCTGCGCTCTTCTTACCCCAGAATATTCTTTGGGAACCATGTATATGGCGAATGGTCCAGGAGACACTGGAGGATTCAGACTGCTTGGCTTTATTGGATAAACTCAACAATAATGGACAGAACGTCCTGTCTTTATATGATTGACCACACAAATATACATGATTATATGATTTACTTTGCTGAGAGGGTTGTAGATAAGTGGACTAGCCTCCCAGCAGAAGTGGTAGAGGGTAATACAGCGAGGCGATTTAAACATGAATGGGACAGACACACGGCTCCATGAATCTAAGACGAGACCAATCGACTGATTAAGGTGTTGAGTCTTTACAGCAGGAGAAACGGGCGACTAAGACGGGGGCGGGTATGGCTGCATTCTGCCGGCGCAAATTCTGCGTTGTTTCCTATCCTTTTTTTTTCCACTCTGGTAGTCCGTTAGCCAAAGCCTGGATACCCCTGATATGCGCTATAGCCCGCAGCTGAGGACACGCTGATCAACAAATCCATTTTCTCCGGCGTAGCAAGGTCGTTGGCACTAAGAGTCATCCCTACAAAGCTCTTCTCAGCACCTTTCCTGAGCGTCTCACGCGCATGTTGTGAAATAAACCCAGAGCTCATTTGACGGCCATCAGCTATTAAGCCGCAGTCGAACGCGCTAAGAATAGCGTGATTTTTATTCAGCGTACGGATTGTCTTCTTTTGACCGATCTGTGCGCGGGGGGAACCGACAGTCTTTTTGTGTTTGTCTTACGAGCAGAGCGGTTATCAGCAGACAGACTTCGCGTTTCGCGCCAGCCGTTTATCTCATGCGCTCGCCCAGGAGATTTCAAAACCCAAAACCCCGCAGCTCAGCTAAGATGCAGTTTCCAAGCCCAACGTGATTGCTCGGATCTATTTGATTTTAGAGTTTTTGGAACAGAACGGCTGACGGCGGAAGGATTCCATGTAACTGTAAGAAGCGTCTTATTTATCAAAGAAGATGACGCAGAACAGTAAGATTTAAGGCCAGCGGCTGCCTGATGACCTAAGTGCGGCCAGATCGGCTGAGTGCGACGGCCAGTCCCGGTGAGATTGGTAGAAGATCCGGAAGACTTGCGCTTACAATTAGCAAATATCTGGACTTCCATTTACTTAGTAAACGATACTAATAACGCAACATCCAAAGCCTTTACATTTTAATGTCGTAGCAGAGAAGCATCAATGGATTGTCAACGCTAAAGGAGGAAATAGTGGAATCTGGGTAGAGAAAAGTGAAAGCGAGGGTAAAAATCGCTCCTCTGCCACCTGGAGGCTAAAATACTGCCCCAGTGACACAGCAGGCAGCCTCAAGGGCAAATTCCAAGTGTATCGAGGTCCGCAGACAGTATGATGGCATTGGGACCGGCAGCTGTATAAGTAGTAACAGGTGCCCCTAGTGGTTATATCTGGAATAACACGTGAAAAGAAAAAATGAGTATGATCCAACTTTTTAATACACCCCCAGGGGGTAAAAATGGGTGGACCTCCTTAAAAAGTGGGAAAATTTTGCCTTTTTTGAATCTGTCATCAAAATTTCCAAGAAACATAGAATCTGCCAGCAGGTCAGACCCATTCGGCCCCATGTGGCCTTTTATTCCTGCTGTAAGGACCCAAACCTTAACCCGATGTTGGTCTCGTTGGTCTTAATCCGCTGTTGGTCTAGGATTCAGGTGCCTATGCCATGCATGTTTAAATCCCCTCACTGTGTTTACACCTCCCTCTTCTGCTTGGAGACTGTTCCACTTATCTACCACCCTTGCAGCAAAGTAAAAAAGTTCCTTATGTTACATCTATTTTCTGGCATTTTATTCACCACTTCATTTAAAAAAAAATGCTGCGAATAAAACAGAAGTGGAGCTTCGCATCTACAGCTGCGGTGATTAGAATGGAAATATCCGAGAAGGGATGTTGCGCTTCTCGTTACTTGAAGCCAATAACCCAAAGCAGCCAAGATCCTGAACGCGCTAATAGCAGGAACTCATCAGGAGATGTTCAGCCGGGAAGCGGATCCTCTCCCCATCGAGGGAAATAAAGGAATAATTTGCCGCTTCCAAAAAACAAGGGTATTATTTTTTTATAGTTTGATCTATGCATGGATTCAGCTGCAACGCGCTTCTCTCTGCAAATAGAGACGCGTAATATCTGCGAACAGGCCCGGAGCTGGCCATCAAGCACACCAGGCTGTGGGTCGCTGGCCGAGATCGCTCCACATGCACTTGATCTCCATACCTGGGGACTCGCCGCTCCTCCACCTCTCTGGGTCGCCATCATAAAACCTCCGCTGTCACATGCCCCACTCCCTGCCCCTTTCCTCCTTAAATAGTGGCGTCTTCGCAAAGTCGTCGGGACGTCCTGCCCGTATCCTGCAGGGGGGGCTCCCGGTAGTCCAGGTATGCTGATCTCCTGCTCCAGTGGCTGATTGGGGTCTACAGTGTGCGCCCACCAGCTTGACCCCATGCTACATGAGCATGGATGTGAGGGATGAAGTAGAGAGCAGAGTCAAGTGTGAAACCAAGGCAGCGAACTTGCTCTGTCGGTTAGATGGTGAGGTGGCCAACAGTCATAGAGATGTCAGGAATTGTGGAGAGAGCGGTTGATGAGATTACTCTAAGCTCGGTCTTGGAGATCGATGGATGTTGAGCTTCAGGTAATGAGACACCCATTCATTCCATTTTTATTCCAAGATATGAGTTGTCCAAGCGAAGAGGTGAAGATGGAAGAATAGAGGCCCAGGAACTGAGCTCTGAGGAACACCACCAGAAAGCGGTAGGGGAGAGGAACAGGTTCCAGCGAAGGAGACACTAAAAGTGAGGTCAGGGAGGTAGAACGTAGACAAGGAAAGCACTTCGTCACGGATGGTGGTCGGTCAAATGTATCAAAGGTGGCAGAGAGGTCCGTGAGTAGCGAGAAGCGGTCTTTTGTTTTAGTGGTTTTGTAGTAAATCTATTAGTACTCAATAAACACAAATGTATTAATGAATTTAATGTGGAATAAATGGAAACGTATACAGGTGTATGCACAGAACTGATAAAACACAGACAGAGGCACAAAGAAACTGCAAGGGAACCTCAAAAAAACATGACATATGATGTAATAAACGGTGATAAGGACCCTGCAAAATGACATCAAATAAAAATATAACAAAGAAAATGATATGCATATGTAAATTCCCTTATCTACCATCTTTTCAGTAAAACAAAGCTTCCTGATGTTACTTAATATAGATTATGAAATAATTAAAACATTGATTTCCACATAGGATGTCTGCTCGAAATCATCTAAAACCATTTTTTCCCCCTCATTTATTTATTTATTTATATTAAGGAAAATACACCAGAAAATGTATTTTGGAAAAATAATGGAATTGAAACGTCATCTGTAAAGATGCATTACCTTTACAGACAAATAATTTCAAGCATGAAGAGGAATTGCCATTGAAGTAGGGGGAGATCACTCACTTCTAGGGTGAAAAAAAAAAGGGGGTAAAAAAATGTAAGAATTAAAAATACACAGAGACTTATTCCTCGCGGGAAAAAAACTTCATGTATCCGGAGGTTTGGAAAGGATTTAAGCTCCAGAATACCATATGTTCCGGTAGGGCTTGTCCTCTCAGCCCCAAGAAAACATTTCACTCCACATCTCATCAAAGGCTCCAAATCTCTCCTCCCGCAGCGAAGTCTCCCCGCCTGGCGGAATAAATCTATTTTCTGACGCATGTTCACCTTTAAGACTCTTGCAGGACGGGGACGACGATACTCAACTGCTCTACACATATAGAATGATGTACGAAAAAAATCCACTATGGGAAAATTCTAAATAAATAAAGAAATTAGCATTTTTTTTTTTTACACTGGGATGGTTTAAAGTGCAGATGATAAGCCACTTAAAACATAGCGCCAACGTATCCTGCGCTTAATATGATGTCAGGACCCATAGGTCCCATAACCTTTACATTGTCCAGAAACAATCAAGCGTTTACAATGTAACAGTCAGAATTCTTCATTATTATCAATAAAGGTGCATTTTTATGCTGTGTTATTGCGCCCTCTAGTGGTGAGCAGAAAACTAATCAAAATGTGTTGTTTTTGGAGGTTGACCTTTCATGATGTATAGCGAAGTCAAGGTGCTAAAACCACAACTGTCCCTTTAGTAAATAGACCCCCTATGTCTTCTTTTTCAAATAAAGCCACATTTTCTGAAGGGTTACATAAATTTGATCTAAGCAGAAGCCCAACTTATTCCTACTGGTGCATTACTGGGTGAGCAAGCGTACAGCTTATTCCCGGTATAATAATAAGAATAATAATAATAATAATAATAATAATAATAAAAATCTAATAATAATAATATAAAATAATAAGCAGGAATTGTACATTTTCAGGTTTCGCATGGATCTTGGTCTTTATTCTCAATAATTGGGCATGAGTAGGAACCTTTGCCATCAAAACATTCATCCACCACTGAGAGAAGCCACAAGGTTCTAGAAGTATCATCATCCTTGGTAACTGAAGGACCAGATCTTCTAAATTGTGGGTGACTTAAGACCTACTAGCAACAACGAAACGCTACACTCCGCAAGCCAGATCTTCAACGCCTCCCGTAATGCGATCCCCATCCAGGCGCACATTTTCCACAGTAAGGATATATTTGTTACAGTTTATAAAGCCGACTGCTCAGTGGAACCCAGAGCTTAAATGTTTTAGTAGGAAAAGGTACTCACAAAATAAGAAAAGGTTTAATGACCTTAATGTAAAATAAAAGCATTAAAGGGACATATAAAATACATATATGTCACCGTGCCCAGCTCTGGGGAGATAAAATAATCCTTTTAAGGTTTTGATTAGTAAATTCACTGCTGATGGAACCTTAGCAATGTAGGACTTCACTCATTTTGAAATTTTATCCGCAAGTTGGAATTAATTAACTTTAATTTTTTTAAGTCCCGAGGTTCAGTGCTTTAATGTGAAAAAAGGTGAAAAAAACCAGATGTCCAATTAAAGGCCACCAGATCCCCAGTCTTTTTTTTCTTTGGAGGCCGCACTCCGCAAACGCATATGTGACCACTTTCTTCCCTCGGCCACAAGGGATGAATCTTCTTGGACCACTGGAAACGTTGTTCAGGCTAGCCACAATGGCTACCACGTCACCAGAAAAAAATAACCAAAGGGGGAGAACTCAATCCTCACCATTTTGGCGGAAGTTGCCAGCTGGTTATGTCAGAGGAGATGTGGACGAAGAAAGAAGATAGCAGATTGAAGAAAGAATTGAGAAGATAGAAGAAGAAGATAGGGAAGCGGAAGCGGTCGGCAGAAGCGGAAGTGGTCGATAGAAAAGGTAGGGGAACACTTAGAGAGCGTGAGAGAGCGAACAAAAATGCGAGTGTGAGAGAGTGTGAGTGAATGTGGACCCGCAAATTAGGGATGAAAATTCAGAGCTTTTTGTCCAATTCATGGAGGGTTTGGCCTCTTTTTCGGCTTTGAACACACCATCGAATTTACCAAAATTCTGTACATTTTCAATTACGAATTTGAATGTCTACGTCTTCTTCTAAAGAAAACAATATAGGTTGCGTGGTTTCACTAAATGACGAAAATTACAGCTAAACATATTAAAACAGCCACGGTCACGGAGGGTACAAAAAAAGCAAGGCGGGAAAAGGGTCTAAAATAAAGCGCCAACAAAAGAAAAATTGATTGAGTTTTGTGTGCATTATCCATTATTTCTTTTTAGTGCTAATTCCTAAAAAAATAATAATTATTATTATTATGTCATTTAAGTGTTCTGCGCCTTTAAGGATATAGAGTTTCTATCATGGCGGACAGGGCTGGATCTGCTGACGTCACCGGCCCGCGCTTCGTCACCTCTGGCATCGATATTCAAAAATAAACGATAACAGGGCAAGGGCTTACCTGCCCCAATCCAAGATGGCGCCAATAACCGCCCTTTCCTTGTACGTAACGTGCGCGTGCGTGCTCGCTCGCTCGCTCATTGGAACATAGCGTGTCGCCCGCGCAGCTCTGCCTGGAAACCCCGTGAGGTAGACAGACGGTCAGTTCGCCATTAGCTGCTGTGAGGAACGAGTCGAAGAGATTCTTTGGACGGTTTTGGGATTTGCGAGGGCTCTCGTAGCCCAAAGTTCACCCCCACAGACCCTCAGGGACCATCCAAGGGGGTTTACCGTGGGGGGCGAGCTTCGACTCTCCCGCCTGAGGTATTCGACGACTCGAAGCCTGGGACTAGGCCCACAGCCGTCTATTGTGTACCCGACCAGGACTAGGTCGCCGCTGGGACTTCGCCTGGGACCAGGACGTCACTTGGAGGACTAGGACGGGACTGTGTGACTACGTGACTACCCCGCCGGTCGGGGGAACTTCACGGACTCGGCCTCGGACTGTTGGCCCCCCCCAGAGACCCTTTACTGGATTCAAAGACATTGATTTTGGCCTAAGGCCTTTGAACTGTTGGACTGTGGAAGATTAAGGAAGCCTTGGACTTTTCTATTACCCGTTACCGAAGACCGGGTGTGTGTGTTTTTCTGGGACGGAAGGAAGGGTAGAGGAGGCCCTTTTGTCACCTGGTGGGCCCTCCCCCTCTCTTCCGGTGCCGTGTGCGGACCATCAGCCTGGTGTGTGTGTGAGGGGAGTCATGTGTGTGGGGGCTTTGTGTGCTCAGAGTGAGTGTCCCGTTTCTCTCTAACCGACCCCCACCCCTCTGTATTTAACATGTCGTGTGTGCACTATAAGTTTTCCTCCAAACTCATCTATGACACGGTCACGTTTGACGGGCTGCACATCTGCCTGAGCGACCTGAAGAAGCAGATCATGACCAGAGAGCGGCTGAAGGCGGCGGACTGCGACCTGCAGATCACCAACGCCCAGACCCAGGAAGGTAAGGAGCCGTTGCGTCATCCGGTTATTGCGGGGCTTGGTGGGAATGGTGGTATTCCAGCTGCACATGGTGGGCTGTGTTGCCTAGTCTCTTTTAAAGGGATGGGCGGGGCCTTTTGGCTCCTCCCATCCGGTGCTGCATGTTCTTTGACCTACACCATGAGGATATGGGGGGATTTACATGGGGGGGGAATGTGTGCCGAGGTTTCAGAGCTCAAGATTATCTTTTATTTATGGGGCACCGCTTACAATGCACACACATTCAAAGGCTATGACATAACTAGAGTTGATGATCTCATACATTAAGCGCTAACCTGTGTATGTATCAAGCGGCAACTTGATACATACAAAGTCATGTGTTAGAATATACTTTCCTAGGACCATAACTGTGAGCGAAGTAATGCATGAGTCACACTTTTGTCCATAAAGGCTTAATCATACCTTCTTAGCACTTCATGGCTGCATACCCCATCTCCTCTAGATTGTAACCTCGTGTCCCGGACCCTGTATTGGCTCAAATCAGTAGGATGATCTAGTTTTGGCAGACCCCTTGAATGTGTGGACTGTAAGAAGCGCTGTGGGCGGTATTTGGCGCTCTATAAATACAATGTAATTATGGCTGAGGTTACTTCCTGGTGTCCTAGTTATGCGGCTGATGACCGTAGGTTACACAGGGTTTGTTTTCTCAGGTCTTAATTCTGTAGGTGTAGCCACAATGTTCACAACTCCGTTGTATGTTGCACAATGCTCTAGAAAGAGCAGCTGTGACAAATGGAGAAGATTCAAGTTGGGACACGGGAACAAAGAGAGGAGTGCCCTGTTCTGACGAAACCTCTCAGCCGATTCATTATCGTTTCCACCGTCACGTCTGCGCTTTCAGACATCACGCGGCTGCAACGCGTTTCACTTCCTCGAAATAATGTTTTCTGATTTGCCAGTAAAATTTTAATGTATTTTTATAACATCTTTGCGATCGCGTTTTCATATTTTATACATACATGATACGATAACTCTAATTTGCTGTCTGTTTTCTTGGTGTGTGTGTGTGTATATATATGTGTGTATATATATGTGTGTATAGCTGACGCATTGACTTGGCTTCGTTGGTATTTGATAAGTGATCCGTGGAGGTGGAATGAAGGTTTTTGTAGTGTATGAGGTCACGTTTATTACATTGGATGTGGGCAGGAGTCATTTCAAAAAGGCTTCACAGTCATTGTGATTTCCTTGGCTCGTTGTGTACAGCGTCTGCTCCCAGCCATACACATAACACATAACACACAGCATTCAAGCTTTCTGTTCTTCACCTTGCAGATGCTCTGCTATTGCTTTTTGACCGTTTAGGCGAGGTCAGCCGAACTAAACAAACATGGCAGCGCGGGGACAGCATGGCTGCTGCCTGGCAGGAGATATCTGCGTAATGCTTGAAATCGTGCAGCGACCCAGAACCACGTCGGCTGCTATATTCTGAGATTGAACGGCATCCCTGTGCTGACCGCTCAGTGTGTGTTTTGTTCTTAAAGAATTGGTGATAAGAGTTAAATCGAAGTGATATTAAAGGTGTAGATGCTGCAGTTGGGTGGGATATTAGAGAGCTGCTTCTCGCGTTTCACGTCCATTTCTCGTGTGAATGGATTATTAGTGTAAATTGTTAGATTTGTTAGAATGGGGTCTGTCAGAGGATTTTCCACTAGCGGCAGCAGCTTGATCGTTTCCCGGCTCGCTTGCTGATAACTCGCGTGGTTTTTGTTGAACTAAGAGGGTTGGTGGCAGCCGTTGTTAACTCGTTACGCTGTGTGCTGTAAAGCTGCTTTAGCTTAAAGAGAGTCCAAGGTCCGTAAAGTTCAGCCCTTCCACCAATCCTTCCTGCTTTTCATCCAGAAGAAGGCAAACACAAACTAGCTATTTTTGCCATGTATAATGAGTTTAGATCGTTAAAGGGGCACTTGATGCAAATCCAAATCAAATCTTCCTTTTCATTGTTTTCCCTTTTCACGGTTAACCCTTTGTTTCGCTACATAGGGGCTGGTAGCTCGTGTCTAGATAAATATTTGTGCTACAAATCCGCTAATGCTGAATCTCCATAAATAGTACTCGACGTCAGCAGTATTGTTGGGTTTTGGTACTCGAATAAAAAGCTTGTGATGTCTAACGCTCCCTGACTCTATCTAATAATGCGCTGCTCCGTCTCGTGTTATTGACTGGGGGGCCGGGGCGCTGGTTACGCCTTCTCAGTACATTACTGCATTTCTGTGTCCAGGAGATTTAAAAACGGCTCTGTCCCAGTAGGGCTACGGTACAGGCATCGTGTAATGACGGTTTGGCAATAGTGATCATGCCAGCCGCGGCTCGTTCAGAGTAATTAGCGTTGTCTTCATTTTTAAAGCACAATGGCTGCCAAACACAACTTTGCCTTTAGTAATAGTATAGAATAATGTTTATGTACTTTAATATGCACATGTAAAATATCAATAGTTATAGTAATTATTTTCTTGAGCAAGAGAGAGTCTATGGAAACGATAAAAAAAAATGTATTTCCTGTAAACAAAACACGGGAAGAGCGAGGCTGCGGCCTGATTTGCCAACCCACATGTGCTTTTAAATACGGTTCAGATCATCCGCGCATGTTGGTAGAATCCCGAGGCCGTGGTGGGGACGATGACTTGGGTTTGTCCTCTTGAGCTCTGAAAGTTCTCTCACACAAACATTTAGTGCTTTTCCTTTATGACAAACTGGTTACATTCTTCCCTCGTTATTCACGGATTTCACTTATTTATTTTTAGAGTATACAGATGATGCAGCCCTGATTCCCAAGAACTCGTCTGTCATTGTTCGGAGAATTCCCATCGGTGGTGTAAAGACTACAAACAAAGCATATGTCATGTAAGTATTCCTTTAATGCTTTTTCCTACTACTATCCGTTGGCCCTTTAACATCCAAGCCTTCGTAGTTAATGCAATTTACAGTGTATATTCCCCCTCTTACCAAATAACTAATGGCACCCGCTGCAATTGTTTATCCATAGTGTATCGGTTTGTCAGTTCTAGTCATATGTATTAAGCGCTGCGTAAACTGTTGTTGCTATATAAATAAGATTGTTTCACGGGGCAGATAACGTTCGCGCTTTCGATGCCATTAAACTACATTTAGTTGAGCGACCGTGGCGTGCTAAAGGACGCTACTTTTCCCTTTTGTTCCAGAAATGTTAATGATTAGCATCGTAAGAATAACCAACCTACCAAAGCAGCGCTGCGCCCTCTGCATGGGAGGGAGTGTAGCTTATAATCAGCTGCCCCCCCCCCCTGGTGTCTGCTCCAGTATAGGCGCTCTGCTGTGCTCTTATCTCCGGCGCCCGTCTTACACGTTAAGGGCCGTTTCTGCCCGCAGTCGGAGGTCTGTAAGCACAGCACCATGAAATAGCAGAACACAATATGACTGCCGGGAACCAGCATGATAGATGGGAGCCGTACAAGGAGGGGTATTGGTATTAGGCCACATTAGCTGTTCATCTGCATACAGACCTGGTGTCACAACATGTTCTGTATAATTCACGACTTTTATTCATTCTAAACGGTGTCTGGGCACGTCCTTCTCATGTCCTTCTCATGCTCATCACAAGCGTCCTTCTTGGATGCTTAGACGAGCACAGAGTAGAAGTTACATGTAATAATTCAATGTTAGTGTCAATGATTTTCTGATTTTTTCCTTTTTTTTCCCCCTTGCGTTCTAGAAGTCGTGCCGAACCAGTGAGTGGAACATCAAAAGCAGTATGTACACACACAATCACACTTTTCCTTATGCATTTGCTCTTAAATAACTGAAAATTCCAACAGCAAGACCCCATCTTTCCCGATGATTTTTTTTTTTTAAATTAATCTCTTGGGTTTGGTGAAGTTGTGAAATGTAAATACTGTGTATTGTTCTAATTTTATTCCATGCCATGATTTGCACTTTGTGTAAGTGCGTGCGCAGTGAAGCACTGTATTTCACATTGAATGCCGCCATATATCCTGTACTACGGGCTGTTGTACCGACTGTCATGATCGGTTGCAAGTCACACTTGTGAACATGATGTCATGTTCTGTATCAGGATCTGCTCTGTATAGATCTGTTGTATTATGTATTGCAATAAAATATTTATTGTGTTTTGCCGTTTTAAACTCTTAGAACGCCTCCATATTGCCAAAGGGGTTTTATATAAATCTATTACTATATTTCATGGGAAGTTCTTATCTTCTGTCTGCTTTTCTGATTTTTATTTATTTTTTTACATCTGTAACGTTTGCATGAGATCGTTAACTGCAAGGAACACTTTTCTATACAGTAATTGGTGTCGGTTACCTGAGATAAGAGTGTAATACTTGCGACTTTCTCTTATTATTGGTCACATGTGACGGCTCAAAAGCATTTACTACTTTGTAGTTCATACAAATGTGCCGTCGAGGGTTAATCGAGTTTTATCAGGCCGCCAATAATTTGTTCCCCTGAGTATCCTCTTAAAATAGCCGTAAATCCAAAAAGCTGAATCTACTGTATATTAATTGAAATGTTTTGTGTGTAAATGAATGAGCCTGGCTGACGTTAGTGCAGTCTGTTCATCATTCTCACAATATGGTCCATTGCCGTCCATAATCTCCCCCGTCCATGTATTCCGCTCCCAGCTCTCGCGCACGCATGGGGTGCTTTAATGTCAGGACCCTTTGATAAATCTACCTGGAAATGTCAAGGGAATCAAATTGTGTAAAGCTGGTGAATATAAGATGTTTCTAGCTGCTTGTTTTTATTTTCCCGCTAATTTGTAAATCTAGCGATTCCAGATGCTAGTGCTTGAACCTAACGATATATATTGTGAGAAAATGAATTCATGTTTAGAAAGGGCTTATTTTTATAAACTGTGAAGACTAGATTATTATAGACAAATCCATTAAGTGATTGAAGCTCGGGGACGTCCCTTTGGCAACAGACACCCTTGTGCTACGTTTGGACTCCCGTTTGCATGAATCTTTGCGCATGCTATAGCCTAGCACCAGCTAAATAACGCTCTACCTTCTTCGGAAGTCTAGTTCCTGTTGTGTTTGTCCACCCTGTGGCTGGCTGAGCATCATGGGACTTGCATTCTGCAGGAGCCGGAGAACACTTGGCTACCCGTACCGTAACTCAAGCATGATTGCATTTAATTTATGGAGTGTTTTCCAGTCTCGTGACTCCGATATGATGCGTGCCTTCTAATTAAATGTAAACGGCATTACGCTAACCGTTACCGTTCATTACACGGGAAGAAATCCGATTCCGAGCTGCGTGTTCTGGTTGGCCCGGATTAGATCGGGCTTCGTTACTGTAATGCATTACTGTCTAAGAACTCGGTACATAATTATCGCGTTGTCTCTAAATATTTTTTGTTCATTGACGTGTAAACAAATTGAGTCACGTGTTAATAAAAAAACGTTTCTTTTAGTCCTTTGTGTTCCCTGGAATGTCTGTTGCCTCCAAGTGTAATTTCCAAAAGAACGCATTTATGTTCACACGGTACAGCCGCAGCCGCCTCACACACTGCCCTATATATTAATGTGACAGCCGCTCCACCTATATCATATATTATATTATATAGCGTGTATTATAAAGTGTATTTATCACATTCCTCCAGAACACCGTGCCGTGTAATATCTGAAGGGGAACGTTTCACAAATGGAGCCTTGTCGCTTATTGTAACTTTTATTTTTATCTTGATCAATTTATATATTTTTTAGAATATTTTATGTCTTTAGTTTTTACCAGACCTTGTTGTCATTTTTCCTCCCCCCCATTTTGTGATCGGAGGGTACGTGATTTAAGTTTTGTAATTTTTTTGAGCCCCCTTGTTGATCTACATACACTCTGTGTATTCTAATGAACAATAATCAGTAACCCCTTACATGACAGTGTATTAGTTTTATATTGATCATGCATGACTCGGGTCATAAAAAACCCCCCACAATCCTCCGATACCGGTGTCTGGTTATTAACAGTAACTGATACCTTATTCCCAATTTTTTTTTCTCTCTCTACGCTAAACCCTTAAAAATCTCTATTTCATGGCTTATTTTTAATTTGTCCAACCATGATCTAGTTATGTGAGCTTTAGTGGCCAAGCAAACTTTTTTTAAGGTGTTTATATTTAATGCCACCGATCTCTTGGGGGGTTTTTTTTGCGTTATCCCACACTGCAACTTCTGGTAGGTATCAACACTGAGCCGTGTGGTGGCCCTAAAGTGCTTACTCCATGAGAATCTCCTAATACACAAAAATATTTTGTGTTATTGTAACCAAGTAGTGAAGTCTTTCAACAAAGCTTCAGAATTGATCCGGGCCGCCCAGCTGCCGCCTCGTCGGCCCTCTCGGTCGTCTTGAGACAGATCGTTCCAAATCCTTTCCAAAAGCAGAAAGTTAGCGATCGGACTCTTCCGGGTCTTCTGTTTTCTGCATCTAGAAGTTCTGCAGAACTTCTGGTGCCACTTGGCCAGGCCAGCTCCCTGCAGACGCCCCGTTTAGGTGCCATGCCGTTTAATGTCATATATTTAACTGCGTCACCAGAAATATTAAGATGCTTATTGGCCCTCTCGGTCTCTGCATTTATTTTATTTTCCTAACAAAGACACCAAATGTAGAGGAGGTGCGACTTTCAATACAAAAATCAATCTTATAGAAGGCCTTCTGTATAATGAGCTTCAATACGGAAATATATCAATACCCCGGGGTCACTGAGCTTTTTCTCATCAAATTATAGACACACGAGTTAAGTTGCCTTCCGAGGCCATAATTCTCGAAAGTACAAATTTCGTGATCCTATATATATATTATCTGAAATTGTGTTTTATTCTGAGTTATTTAGTACCAATGTCAAAATGTACAATTTCCAGTTAACTGTCGGATCATGGATTATAATTTGATTGAAATATTCCATTTCTGAAGGTTGCAATTCGGTAAATAACTGAAATCCAATTGTGTATTTCAAATTTGTTAACATTTGTGTTTTTTGAGGTTTTTTTTTTCTGCTATACATTACGAAAAGCCAATAAAGTTCCTTTTACCCGACACGGTTATACCCTACAGATAATCCCAGTGTTTTGTCTGAATGTTTTTGTTTATCTCTGAAATGTCGCTTTTGAGTCACATGTGACAATAAGGATGGCGTCTGTCTTGACTGTAAGGGATTTGGGGGGGCTTTAGTACTGTTTTTTTGTTTTTAATACGTGAATGTTTCTTTTTATTTAATCTTTCTACAAACAGATTGATGACGCTTCTGCATCTATTTCTCTGGCCCAGCTTGCTAAGGTATATGTATAAAACTGTCACATTTGCATTTTCTATATGTTTTTTTATGTGTAAAAGCCACGTCACATTCTCCTGTAAAGAGTAGCCCCTCCAATATTGGAAGGATAAATGCGAAAACCAACCCGCCGCAACAAACCTTACCGGCTCAGGATAAAAGAAGGCAAGGATTTGCGTGCATTACTACTCGGGTTTGCGTTCTGTATTTTTCCACGATTTGAAGAACTTCGTGGCTTCTTTTTTTTGAGTATATTTGGAAGAAGATCATACATGCGCGTGCCGATGAATCTTTGGGACTGTGTCGGTTCAGCCGGGGCTGATGGCGATTGAGCTTTGTGCCATGGACACTGTACATCAATCTCTAACGGAATCCGGGTTTCCGAAGCTCGGACTTCTCGCCCGTTTTGGCCGGGCCCCGAGATAATTGGTTAAAGGCATCTGGAGCCGGTGCTGCTGTGAATACACCAATGGCAAATATAGCAGTGAAATTTCCATTCTATTTTTTCTTTTAATTGCCCCAGACGTTTCATTCAGGTGAGCCCTCTAAACAGTCACGCTGCGGGGTATTAATGACGTTTCATTCACTGTTTGTTGTAAATGCGTTGGAGATGCTCTGCTGAATGAAGTAACTTTGCAGCAATAACTTTTTCCTCCTAAACAAGCGTTCCGGTGCTAGGTAAAGTCTGTCTTCAATGCCCCAATCATACTAGGGGTTAAATTGTCCACCACCCTTGGCCTTGAGTCAGGAGGACCCCGAGGCGGCTTCTATCTACCAAATCTCATGCTGTTTGTCGCTTGGTGTATTCTCAGCAACACTGCTGGTTTTTATTACATACCCTTGCCGTTAAGTAAATAATCGTTCATAAAAGATTGATGTCGCTTGTATGTCCTACACAGAATTAACATTTTAGAGTTTATTTTTTTATCTATATAATTGTTTGAACTACAATGTATGTTTTGGGTCTGTAATAAAATATTTAAACGGTTTGCTTGTTTTGTGAATGAATGCTGGACCTGCTCATTCTGGAAGGGTTTGATAGACCTGCCCCGTAGCCAGGCCATGTTTATACCGGCTTTTACAATGGGATCTGCCTCAAAAAGTTTATTTAGCTGACAGTGAATGTTTCTAAGAATAATAGTGCCTAACATATGAAAGTCTCTATCATGTATGTGTTACCGCGGCATGCGTGTCTTGTATGATGATAAAAAAACCACACTTTCAACATGTTAATCATAAACGCCTTCTGTTAGATGGTTTTCATGTCTGAACGATATCGGTGTGTTAGCTTTGCCGGCATTCAAGTTACCGACTGGAGGTCCTTGGTGATCTCTAGCTGAACTTTGTCTTAAGGGGTGCCATAGGTTCAACCTCATACTCCCAGTATTGTCCCTAATTGGCTGATAAATTAAGGATGAGCTGAACAGAGCCTAAGGTATCTTCCTATGGGTTCCTTCATTGAGGACCCTCTTTTTCTCTTTTCCAGATTAAATAAATTGCCTTCAGCATTCGTCTTGCCTTTTAAAAAAATATAATATATATATATATATATATATATATATTGACTTTATGGTCCTTTGGTATAAGAATGCGTCACATTCAAGCTTCTCTAATACATTCTGCGGGTTATAGGCATTAGTGAATTTCTTACTGAAATCTTAATGTTAAGCTGAGTTGGATAAATGTCTTGCAAGAGCCTCGTCACGGGCACAAAAGTTTAAGTATCCCCAGCTGGTCCTGGAATAGTCCGGTATAAACATGGCCTATTGTGCTTTAACCTTTACAGTGCTGAATTGGGCTTTGTTACCTAGGTCACTGCAAAGGTTAAACCTTTAAATATCCATCAGGAGATGCCCCCCCTTCCTAGCCGTCCGGCGTGCTGCTCTTTACAGGTCTGAATGTGTGTGGGGTGGCGGGGGGCTCGCACTCGTGTTTGGGAAGGGGGATTCCTTGTACCTTCTTTGATCAACTAATTTTATTTCCTCCACGCAATTGCCTGTTAAACAGACTGGCAACCTGGCTGAAGCCAATGCCTCTGAAGAAGACAAAATCAAAGCAATGATCTCTCAGTCTGGACAAGAATATGACCCTGTCAAGTAAGTGTCCTGCCTTTCCGGTACATAGTCCTGTCGCCCCCAGGCGCTTTCAGCAGGTTTAAAATAATCTCTCTATCCTTTTAACTTTTTTCCCAGCTATATGAAGAAACCGCTAGGTCCTCCACCTCCATCCTACACCTGTTTCCGATGCTTGAAACCTGGCCACTACATTAAGAACTGTCCTACCAATGGGGTAAGAATGTGTCCGCTCTCACAATAACTAAATCGGGCTACAAACGGTTAAAATACGCCAATAGAAGTCTTCAAGCCCCCTGTTGTCCATTAACTCTTTGAGCTTCTGCTCAATGCTTGGAGTTTGCACTCATACTGTTATCCATACTGCACAGTTGGGTAGAATTTGTTTTAGGGAATAGTGAAGGTAGTTTATCTCCGTTCAAGAATTATACATGTTTTTTTTCTCTTTCTGGCCAGGACAAAAGTTTTGAGGCTACACCACGGATTAAAAAGAGCACCGGAATCCCCCGTAGCTTCATGGTGGAAGTAGAAGATCCAAATATGAAGGGGGCCATGTTGACAAACACTGGAAAATATGCCATACCCACTATTGATGCGTAAGTTTCCCGTAGGTTAAGTGTAAATGATGGTCTTGTCCTTGGTTGATGGGGTTATGGCGATTTAAAAACCTCCCTTCGATTTTCTTTTACAGGGTGGCATATGCTATGGGCAAAAAAGAAAAGCCCCCATTTCTTCCAAACGAGCCCTCCTCCTCTTCAGAGGAGGAAGACCCCATACCTGACGAGCTGCTATGTCTGATCTGCAAAGACATGATGAGCGATGCGGTTGTTATCCCGTGTTGTGGGAATAGCTACTGTGATGAATGTAGGTACAAGCTTCTAGAAGCACGCTTTCCTCTGTGCTCGGGATACATGTATGGTGCCACCAGAACTGTGGGTGATGTTGGGATCCATTTCCATTGTAACTTCTTGGCTTCTTGTAATCACATTTTTGTTTGTTCCTCAATTCTTTTCTCTTTGATGTCCCTGCAGGTATCCGCTCGGCACTACTGGAGTCTGATGATCATACCTGCCCTACCTGTAATCAGGCAGATGTCTCACCTGACGCTCTAATTGCCAACAAGTTTTTGCGCCAGGTATTTGTCACTTAAAGCATGTCTGGTGTAACTACTCTGGCACCTTTCGCGTTCTGGGTGGACAGGGACACATGGATCTACTACACCACTAAATAGAGAGGCTTCGCTTCCCTGCAGAAGAAGGATTGGAACGATTTATATAAAAATGTTTTCATTGTTAAAATATTTCCACTTTCACATTTTTTTTTAACCATTTTGAAGGGCCAGTAAACTGGATAATGGCATATCAGGGGCCTTACTTATTAATGGGGTTGCTACACCGGCTTTATATAAAGTGTTCTGCTTTACTGCTATGGTAAACTTAAGTCACACCTTTTATTTGACATTTTATTCCAGGCTGTAAACAACTTTAAGAATGAAACTGGTTACACTAAGAGGATTCGTAAACAGCAGTCTGCTACAGCCCATCGGCAGTCACAGGCTCCCCCGCCTGCCAGAGCTGCTCAGCAGACCTCCCGCCTGATGACGTCCCGCCAGCAGGACCCTCTTGTTGCTGCTAACGCTTCGTCACCAGTTGTTAACCAAACCGCTCCCAGTGCTGTTCCGAGCCAGTCTCCTGCGCACAGCACCCCCCCGGCTAATCCTCCTCCCCGGACTGCCTCTCCTGTGGATTCTGCAGCCGCGCTGCCCTTACCGGTCCACAAAGACCGAGAGAAACCCGATGCGGTGTTTCAGTAAGTCTCCCGGGACAACGTAACTTTAGAAAAAGCTTTACAAACACATATTGAGATCATTACGTAAAATGTCTGAATTTTGGGTGTTTAGTTTCATTTATTTGGGTAGGTTTGTTTTTTTAGATGCTTGTTAATCTCCAAGTATCCTAATTATCTGTTTTTGGATTGTTAGTTTGTCGGATGAAGCCTGGGGATCTGCCCCAAACCTGTTTTATTTCCGCTGAGATGTTTTGGCTTTTCAATTTCTGTTTTCTCTCCCTTTTTTTTTGCCCCTCTTCTTACAGCAGTCAGGACAAAGTCAGCTCCCGTTCCAGCTCTGTTCCTGCCGTACCTGTTACATCAGCCGGCTGCGTACCCCTGCCTGGCAACTCCATCCTGGGAGACAAGGTTTGTATTTTATCGCTTCATGTCTGATTCCTTCAGTGACCTTTTGAAATGGTGTTTTTGACGTGTTTTCTTTTTTTTTGTTCCCCAGGGGTTTCATGTACCTGTCCTTGGCCAGCTGCCTTCTCTTGCTCATTGCCATCCTGCCCCTAGTAAGTAATGATGTTTACAATGTGAACCAATTGCTGCACAACCTAGAATATACCTTGCATATCATTAGTATACCTTTTTGTATCGCTGTGCAGCAAAAAACATTTTATGTCTTAATGTGTTGCACTGTATTGTAGTGTTTCATGTTAAATGGATGCTATAGGCTCTGGCAAGATATCGGCCCTTGGACCTGATAGAAAGCATATGAATGTGTATTGAATTCAGTTTTAATGTTTTTTTTTCTCAGCACCACTGCTGAGGGCAAATATCCCCAGACCATCCGCTCCTAGACCACTCATGGCATGGGATGGGTAAGCGATCTATTTTCTAATCTGTGGTATCTCCAATAAGAAGGTTCCACTTTTCTCTGCACTTGTTGTGGTTGTTTAATTATCAGTTTTGTTCATTACCAGAACTCAGTCCAACGAAAACATATCTTTGTATGTGATTTGGTGGCTTCCAGTTGACTTGTTACATGCACAAAGTTTAACAACTCTTCTTTCTTTTCCTGTTTGTAGTAGAGGACGTCATCCCCATAGTGATCGCCCACCTAGAAATCAGGGCCCTTCCATGGGATCGTCAGGACCTGTGTACGTCCACCCTCCTCCTCCATTGTTTCCACCTCCGCCACCTCATGGTCTGCAGCTGCCCCCGGGGGTGCCGCCACCGCAGTTCCCACCGCAGTTCCCTCCTGGTCAGCCTCCAGCTGCTGGTTATAATATTCCGCCTCCTGGCTTTCCTTCTGCTCCTGCAACCGTCTCTGCCCCGTGGGCCGCTCCAGCCGTGCAAACCGCACACGCCAGCGCCATACAAGCGCCTTCACTGGCACCTCCACTGTCTAAAGAGGAGTTCTACAGGGAACAGCGCAGATTGAAAGAGGAGTAAGTACCACGCATATTCTATTCCGTCATTTCCTAGGCTGAAATAAAACGCCTTCATATAATAGTAAGGTCTGTTGGAGAAAAATACCCCTTTCATCCCCTTATCTTTTCTTCCACCTTAGAGAAAAGAAGAAATCTAAACTCGAAGAATTTGCAAATGACTTTGCCAAGGAGCTAATGGAATATAAGAAAATTCAGAAGGAGAGGAGACGCTCCTACTCCAGGTAAGAGAACAACGTGATGCTGTAGATACAAAGTAATGGTTTCCTACCTGTCAATCAAGGTTTTTTTTAACATTTTTTTCTCCCTCCCTAAAGGTCCAAATCTCCATACAGCGGTTCATCCTACTCAAAAAGCTCCTACTCCTATTCAAAATCAAGATCTGGCTCTTCGCGGTCACGTTCATACTCTCGTTCCTTTAGCCGGTCACGCTCCCGCTCTTTTTCGAGATCACCTTCGTACCAGAGGAAAGTCCATTCAAAGGGCCGCACTTACCGTTCGAGATCTCGGTCTCATGGGTATCCCCGTTCTAGATCTCGGTCCCCGTACAGGCGGTACCATTCACGATCTAGGTCCCCCGTCTATAGGGCCCCGTCTCCTAACAAGAGAGTAATTGCACAAACAGAACCCGAAAGGAATGATCGCGAATACTTCAACCGCTACCGGGAGATACCTCCGTATGACATCAAGGCTTTGTATGGGCGACAGCCTGACCTAAGAGATCCGTACGAAAGGCAAAGATTTAGAGAATGGGAGAGAAAATATATAGACTGGTATGAGAAGTATTATAAAGGATGCGCCGTGAATGCATTACCACGGCAGAGGTCGCCTGTCAACAGGGATAACTTTTCTCCAAATCGCTTCCCGGTTCAGCCTCAAGCTCGCCGAGATAACTCTCCGTATAACCGGGGCCGCAGAGAGGATTATCCTCCCCTGATGCCACATCGCGGTCGTCCAATGGGCGCTCCATACCAAGAAAAGCTGCCTCCGCGTGACGCTCATATCGTGAAGGATACCAGAAGGTCAAAGGAGAGAGAAGCGGCGAACCCACCGACAGACTACAAAGGTGGGAGCAAGCACAAGAAACATCGCAAAAAGCGGAAAGGGGAGGAACACGAAGGACTGAACAAAATGGATGTCGACTCTGCCCGGAAACACAGAGACGCGCATGGAGATGACGTCAAAAGGAGCGAACCCCCCTTTGTGCCCACGAGCAAAGATGATGCTACTCCTGTACGGGACGAACCAATGGATGCCGAGTCTGTTGCTATAAAGCCGATCTCTGAGAAGGACAAGAGAGAGAAGCCTAAAGGAAAGCCCGAAAAAGCAAAACGGAAACCTGAAGGAAATCCGACCAAAAAGGAGACCTACAAGGTGATAAAGACAGAAAAAGTAGGTTGTGACGGTGAGAAGGAAAGACCTGCTAGTACAGAACCACCTCAAAAAAGGCCTAAAGAGGAGCCAGTCAAGGGGGATGTTACCAAGCACCCTCCATTGCTGAAGGATGAGAAGACCGCTTTACTGCCCCGCAAGGTTCACCTCAAACTGATGAAGGAAAACCACGATGGAAAACCACCCAAAGATGATAAGAACAAGAAAGAACCCCCCAAAGACACAAAACCTGAGAAGCCGGTCGCCAAGGAGGACGTGTCAAAAAAGCCGGCAGAGAAATCCAGAGGAACAGACGCCAAGCAAGAAAAGCGGAAAAGGAAAACGGACGAGAAAGTCTCTGAAAAAGAAACGGAGAAAACCCCCAAAACGGTAGCCAGTGAGCCAGCGAAGCCTTCGGCCATCAAAGTGAAGCCTGAGGCAGAGGTCAAAAACCCTGAGAAATCGGCTGAACAGGAGAAGCCCCCGGCTGTGAAAAAAATCAAATTAAACCGGGAGACCGGGAAGAAAATACCGACCACTGAGTCTACAGGAGCGGCTGAAGAGGTCCAAGATAAAACGGAGCCTTCTGTGGTTGCCAAGCCAAAAGCCGATCGCGTGAAGGGGAAGGTGAGGCGGAAAGTTACCATTCCAGATGGGCCTGGATCCACCTTGGTGGATTATACCAGGTAGGAGAGTTGATGACATGAAAAGCACAGAAACTTTATCTTGTTTTGTGTTTTGTTTTGTTAATCATTCCCTTTTTTCCCCCCTTTTCTGTCTTTTATAGCACGAGTTCCACCGGTGGAAGCCCTGTTCGAAAAGGAGAGGAGAAATTGGATGCCAAGAGAATGGTTATTAAGACAATGGAGGAATATAACAACGATAGCACTACTCCTGCTGAAGATGTAATAGTAATCGTTGAAGTTCCACAGTCTAAGTGGGAGATCGATGATTTTGTGTCGGATGACGAGACAAAGGATGCGCAGAATATCGCTGCCACCGATAAACCAAGCGTACCGGCAAAGCCTTTACCCACGGCAACTCTTCCAGATAAAGAGGCCAGCTCCACGGAGAAGCCGAAACTACCCCGGGAACATGGAGATGGGGATTCGCCACAAGATTCCAACACAAATAAAGAATCTGCTGTAACGCACGCTAAAACTAGATCGAGTGATACGGAAAAACCTGCCGAGGACAAGGAAGCGTCCAACAAAAGAAAAGGAAGCTCCCCGACAGACAGCAGCTCCGATCGTTCCGGTCATCTCTCCAAAGAAAGGGCTCCGGAGAAAGTAGATTCCGCGCGAAGCTCTTCCAGCCGAGAGAAAAAGTCAGATCATTCGGAGAACCGGGACAAAAAGACGGAGCACGAAAGCAGGGAGAGGGATAAGAAAGTGGATCATGACAACAGAGACAAGAAAAACGACTACGACCGAGAAAAAGACAAGAAGCCAGAGTCTGACAATAAGGAAAGAGACCGGAGACAAGAAAGCGAGAGCAAAGAAAAGGAGAAGAAACCAGAGCATGAGAATCGAGATCATAGCAGCTCCAAGAGGCGAGATGAGAGGAGGAGAGACTCTCCGGTCAGGAGCAGAGAGCCATCTTCTACTTCCCAAAAACCCAAACCCAGAGACGCGCAGCCTGAGTCGTCTAGGAGAGGCGCGGGGGACTCGAAACGCACCGGCTACAGCCCTGCGCGAGAACGCAGACCCAAAAGTGACCAGAAAGCGTCTGATGGCAAGCGTTCCACCCTCGATCCAAAATCCCCAGAGAAATCGAATACGAGAGGAAGGGAGAGACCTGCCACTGCGTCAAAAGGGCCAGATGAACTCGCTGAGAACAAGCCTTCATGCGCAAAACACTCTTCACCAGAACCCAAACCGGACGCGGAATTTAATGAAAAAGACCCCAACAAGCTAAAGCCGCCTCAGAGTCGCTCGACGAGACTTTCCACCGACCTGGCCAGGGAGACGGACGAGGCTTCCTTCGTGCCGGATTACAACGAGAGCGATAGCGAGGCTTCCGTCAAACAGGAAGACCCCCCAGCCCTGGACTGCCAGGAAAACAAGATTAAGGAGGATTCTGCCGCGGACGCCCCCGAGCCGACGGACATCGCTCTGCCTGGCACTGGCCACAGCAGTCCGAGTATCAGCCGTAGCCACAGCCCTGCCGGTTCTCAGACCCACAGCCGCAGCAGCAGCGCCTCTTCGGCGGGCAGTCAGGACAGCAAGAAAAAAAAGAAGAAAAAGGAGAAAAAGAAACACAAGAAGCACAAGAAACACAAAAAGCATAAGAAGCACGCCGGGAACGAGTCCGAGGCCGAAAAGACAGAAAAGTCTCAAAAACACAAGCATAAAAAGAAAAAGTCCAAGAAGAGCAAGGACAAGGAGACTGAGAAAGAGGAGGCCAAAGTGAAGCCTCCCGTGCCGGTGTGAGCCGTGGCCCATGGATCCGTCTGCGGAAGGCCCGTCCCAACTTAACTGTATACATTTTATTTTCATTCATTGTAAATTCAGTGTAAATATTGGGAATCTGTGCCACGCTTAATATATTGATTGACTTTTACATAAGAGCTTTATAAAGTGAACATTTTTGTACAGAACGGCGTGTGTTATGAACATATTGCATCTACTTTTTGTTTTTTTTCCGGGGCGCCTTTGCATTTAGCCAACAAATGGCTGTAAGTGGTATACTCCAAAAAAATATATATATAAAAAGTCCCTTTCCAGAATGTGGGGTAAGTATGAACACGCTAATTCGACTCCCCCCGCTAGTGGTATGGCCCAGTAATGTGCAGCAAGGAGATAGCCTACCTGTAGTCGGGGAGGAAAAACTACCCCCGATTTGAGTGCAACTCTCTGTTGGTGGCATTTAAGCTTCTAAACCGCATCTAAAAATGGGAAGTATTTTTTTTTTTTCTTGAAACCTCCGTTCGGAACTCTTTTGTAAATCGTTCAGGTCTGGAACAGTCCAGCGCCCCTCTACTTCGGCTTCAATAGCACCTTATAGGTCTCCAATCATCGCAAAGCCTCTCGCTCCGTGCGGGGGCATATACAGTATTTCTTAAATAAGATCTCATTTTTGGGGGGGTTTTCCAGCAGATTGTAAAATTGCCAATTTTGGTAATAATGTATAAACCGTTCATTGATCTCATTTGGCTTTTCATCCTTCGAGGTTCTGTCTCGTGGGACAGTAATTCCCGTCTCCCTTCATTGGCTTTGTGCTTGGTGACGGATTAGCTTCGTGTATCCAAAGTTTATATTTTATTTTCCTTGGGTCCTTTTTTTTTCTCTCCTTTTCTAATCTTTTTTGTTGGCGCACTAAAGAGCAGCCTCATCCGTTTTACTAGACGTTTTTAAACGGAAAGAATCCCCGGCGATCCCCGTCTGTGAGGGGCATTATAGATTAGACCTGCAACAAATATACACAATCGGGGAGGCATTACCTAAATCCAGTTTCAATGAACGAGTTAAAGGCTGGGACCCCCCCTACCTAAAACTATCAGTATAATCTGCCGTTTAACCCTTGGGGGGCTGGTATTACCCTTAATTGGTAATATATTTTCTTCATAGGATTCAAGGGGCTATTAATGTTGCTGTCACGTTTCACTTTTTGGCCAAAATGTACATTTTAGGTTTAGTGTTGCTATATGATTTATAATTTTAAGGCGGATTCTCCGGCCTATTTTAAGGCTGTTGAAAAGGACCCTCCAGTTGCCCCCCGGAGTAGCAGCCATTGGACTCTCTTCCTTCGCCCTCCGCCATATTTTGTTATAATTCCAGCTGGAATTCGGCGCTCTACGCAGAAGAGATGCATCGCTCCCAATTGTCTTATTTCGTATCATTGTGTATACACCTTAAGACTGGCAACCCTACCTCAAGTGATTGTATATGTTTCTTTCTTCTCATCCTGTAAATAAATGACAATGAATTTAACAGACGCTGCCTCGCGTGGTTTACATTTAAATCGAATGAGAACTGACAGACCCTTTGGTCCCTTGAATAAAAAGGTGATGTGGCCCTTAATCTGGCTCCTTTTTGGGGTGCAGGGAAAAAAAACTTGGTGTCCGGATCGAATGGCATCGGTGGTCGAGTAGAAGGTGGGGAGTTCCTTTTTTAAAACAGAATCTGGGTTAATTTTCCTTAGCATTCTACAGGTAAAGACCCCCGTGGTGTACGACTTCATCATCGTTAACTAACGGGTGCCCTGCAGGTTTTTATATACATTTAATATAGGCGTCATTGAGGAATTTGGACAGGAGTCTATGAGACCCCCGCGCTGTCACTCTATCGATACCAGGCATTCAGGAAATATAGGTAACTTGCGAAGGTGAATGAGATCTCTGATCCGGTCCGAAAAGGATCGTCTTTTAAGTAGCAAAAAGAAAGAGAAGCGGTAAGAAGGCTAATTTCTTGGGCAGGTTTAAAGCAGGCGGGTCAATGATATAATAACACTAAATATAGAATAAAGAACTGATTCCAGTGGGTTTGTACACTTGTATATAATCTATGTATAATAGGCTTAAAGGACGATAGATTCCTTAAACCAGTAAACAGACCCAAACCGGGCCCCAACTTCTCCACATCTGCGTCTATTTCCAACGTAAAGCAGACACGGGTAACGTTCTCGAGCGCACCGTCTTTTAGGAAACGTTCCGTGCTTGGAGTTCCAGCAGCTGCCGCGGCGCAGGCCTCCTCTCTCAAACACGCGTTTCTAGTAAATACCAAACCCGTGACGCCATCCTGCAGGAGAAGCGAGGTCAGAAACGGCTCGCAGCTTTACTCTGTGCCTCATATACACGGAATCCATAGCGCTTTATTAGGTCATCGGGTAATAATTACCTATTACATTTTATTAATCATTTGGTGTTTTTTTTTATTATTATTATTATTACCTTAGATGACCCCTCTCTCTTTGGCTATCATAATGATCAGATCGCTCATATTGGCCAGGGGTGATCTGATCATCATCAGCCCACTTGTGATTGGTTCTGCAGCAGATCCTTAACTCACAGCAATTGACCCAGAAGCACCCTGGACTCCCAGGTCAGTGCTGTTATTTGCCCCATATGAGCGCAGCATGGACTGTGATTTATCCCCAACAAGCTTGTGGGGGCTGTGCAGACAAATATTAACCCCTACGATGCCGCGATTGTGTCAGTTGTGGCACTGAAGGGGTTAACGAATGAAGGAGCCTCTGCAATCGTTCCTGTAGGAGAGATTAAGAGTTCGTGCGGGGTGGGTTTTTTTTTTGCTGTTCTCTCTGGGCTTCCGGGCAGACCAGCAGCAGCCGTGTCCCCGTGAAAAATGGCTATTAACCCCTGAAATGCCGCAATTGGAAGATTTAATGCTGCACTGTTGCTCTCATGGAGCGATCGGGCAGCAGGGGAATGTTGTGTGTGGACCGAAGAAACAAACAGCCCCCTTCCGTGAAGCTGCCTGTGACAGTTGGGAGCGATTAAAGGCTCAGGGGTGCTCGAGATGGGTATGCTGGTCTGCCCATAGGCAGACAGCAGCAGCAGTGCCCATGCGATCACCACGTGGGGGCATTTTTTTTGGCATGACATACCAGGTAAGTCACAGAACCAATGAGCCCACTTAGGCATGACATACCTGGCAGTCGCCGGACATGAAGGGGATACACATGCATGGAGCAGACATAACGCAAGACTGATTAAGGTTTGAGTTTTTACAGCTGGAAAAACCAGGCGGACTCGACGTGCCAAAGGGTTGCGTTCAGTTTCGATTTACTGGAAAGAAGACGCCTCTTCAAACTGAGAACAATTCCATCAGGAGCCTGCAGGGGGCGCAGTTACATTGTGGTATTACTCCGGGCTGCTATCCCAAAAGTGGAGTTTCTGCAGCTGAAGCTTTCACTAAGTTTTCCAGTGTAAATGCGGCCACTGCGGACGTATCGAGACCCCCAGGTTCTTATCCCTGCCGGAGTTATGGGGTTTATACTCTATATCACTGCACGCTGTTTAACCCCTTAAGGACAATGGGCGGGCCCAAAACCCATTGAAAACAATGCATTTTGAGGGGTTATTAATGTCATTAAGGGGTTAAATGGAATTCTAGAGCACGTTATATATACGTTCCCTCTCCCTTATTAATCAGCATATACTGTATATACAATACGCAGCATATTATGCAGTTTAATGTCCCATGTAGCTATTCCAAAGAATAATGCATACTTTCTGGAACGTTAACGTACATAAAGGGCCTGCCTTTGGTAGAAGCTGCAGTTCCTCGCCTCTTCCGTAGCCCGACAGTTTTCATCATTGATGAGCCACTCGAAGCGGCCAGTAAGTGGCAGGAAAGCACGTTGAGCAGAAAGGGAATAACGTTACAGCCTCTCCATGCGATGTTAGCGGTTAGTTTATCACATGCCGGGAAATGTGGTCGGCTGATCTCCTGCATGGACAATAGCCGGACGGCTGGGAAAGGGGCAAAAAAAAAGCATTTTGTGCCAAGAAAGTGAAACCGATGGTGTTTAAGAGAATGAAAGAACCGCCGAGACCGGATGAGAGCCATGTTATCCTCCATTTATTATTTATCTACTGTTGGATGTCCAACTTTAATGGGCCCTCAGTCTTGTCTTATATTGGAATAGCGTTCCTCACCTGGATTAACCTCTACCGCTTCACCTGCATTAACCTCTACCTCGTAGGAAGGCCGTTATATTTATGACCTCGTGACCTCTTGTCATGGAAAGTCTTCTTCCAGCCATTCGTGACGACCCCATGATAACACCACAAGACATCACGAGCTTCTTCTGATTGACCCAATAAGCCAAGCCGAGACAGTAAGCCTGGTTCGTTGTACGTCGGATTCCCTGCATTTATGAGACATCTTGTAGCTCAATTTGCTGGCGAAAACCCCGCCATCCTAGGAAGAGCCAAATAGCAACCCCGGCTTTTACCTCGGAAGGGGAGAAGTCTAAGAACGGCCCGGACCACCCAACTGGAGACATCTCAAGGCGAGCAAACCACGGCCATTCATTCAGCAGCAATAGCCAATGGAATAACTTACTTCCCAGTATTTCCTCCCCGGGGTTTGGATCCTGCGCAGTAGAGGTGGGTAATTGGTTAGCGCCAGCCAGGCGCACGATGCCAAAAAAACACCCAATAAAGATTGAAGATACGCAAATTCTCCTTGTTTCCACCTAATGGCGGCTGCAAAGCATTCATCACGCGGGGTGTCTGTTAGTTGGTAAAAAGCCAGCAGTCGCATTCTGTCTCGGGACGCGCTTGCGTCTCTTCCATGCGCGGTTATCCGAATTGCCGGCACTTTCCGCGTATAAAAGGTCTCTAAATATATGCAGACTGTACCATGAAATGACTTATTTATATCAGGCATACATAGAAACAATTTGCCATCTAGTCACCCGTTTCTCCTGTTTTAAAGACTGTAACCTTAATCAGTCGTTGGGCTCGTCTTGGGTCCAGGAGATAAGTGGAGCAGCCTCCCAGCATAGGTGGTAGAGGATAATACAGCGAGGGGATTTAAACACGCATGGGATAGACATACGGCTCCTGAATCTAAGACGAGACCAACGACTGATTAAGGTTTGAGTATTTACAGCAGGAGACACGGACGACTAGACGGGGGCCAAATGGGGCCAATCTGCCCAATTGGAGTCATTTCAGCATCCCTGACCGCCATTAATGTTTGTCCGTATCCAATGCGTTTAGGGGCTCGTGGGAGTTGTATTCTGTGGACCCCCGGAGTGCAGCTCCTGTCTCTTCTTACCGATAACGAGCCCCCGGCTTCCGTATCTTACTATTCGATGCCCCTCAGAGCCTAATCAACAGAAATCATTTCATTAATTAATATATTGGGATTATTAGCGGGGACCGTGATAATTACGCCTGCCGGTTACAGATACTCTGGTGGGGAGTAATGGCTGCCGGGAACATCAGACATTTCAGTGTAAAGTCTGAGGGGGGGGGGGTTAAATTGATGTAAACTGGGGGGCAATCATTTGTTCCCAGCACTAAATGGTAAAGAAATCTTACTTCAGTACTTAATACAATGATTCCATTATTGCTACAAAGCCTTTTAAGTCATATTATAATGGCATATCTACCAAATGTCCTTGATTAGTTCATCCAGTCCCCTTTTCTTCCCCTGATGCCCCTCTTTTCTAGGAGCTCGGAATGTTTGGTGGGTATGAGGGGGGTCTATTGCCCTAAAAGCCCTGATAATGTGTACAGAAACAGCAGAAAACCCCCATTATTCATCATTCACAGCCACCAATAGGTCACCGAGTAACTCTGTCTCAGGACAAACTGCACCTTTTCAGCTGGACTCCAACTCCAACAACGCTCAGCCAGCCAGCACGGCCACACACTTACTTGTACCGGTATATGTGTGTAGAGGGAGGCGTTCTCATGTGGAAGACACACACGTAGTTTCAGACACCCCCCCCTCCACTTGCAGCCCCCCCCTATCATCGCTTATCCTGAAATCACCCTTTTCCCAACCAATCAGAGCCCAGCGTGTCTGTGCCGTTTATCTCCCGGAGCAATAAAACTCTCTCCCTAGATACATCCCAGTGAGTGTGGTCACCATGGCAACTAAGAGCCGAACAAAATTCTCCGTTTTAGCTCTAAGCTTCAGGTTCCTGCTGGAGAGACGGGGGGTCCGGGGTGACGTTCAGGGGGTACGGGGGTCGCCTCGGGCAGAGATCCCAACAATTCAACAACAAAGGAGTCTGATGAATGGGGAAAAAACTACGACCTGAAATTGTGCGTCTCGGCCCCCAGTGGGGCAATTCATTGAAGCGTCACACCAACGCGGGGCATCCGTCCCAGGAGGGCAGCTCTCCTTTACTCCACTTAAACCTGCGCGTGGCTGGCTTGAAACAGGGGCCCCTGGCCCTTGCCAACCATTATATGTGCGTTAATGCATATGATAGTGGGGTGGTCCCTTTAAATGGTGCCGCCATCTTGCGTGGGGCATCGGAGATCTCCCTTGTAACTCTCCCAAATACTCCATGGAGCCTCCGCAGCGACCTTCCTCTGCGACAAAGTGAGAGGGTGGCTGGGGGGCTGCCCTGGGCCAGCCACATGATATTCTTATGGCCGGTCAGATCCAGTGCAAACTCGGTAAATGCCCTCGGGGGTCCTAACGATGCCCCCCATGCGCCCCCATTGACTTCATTTGCTCTTCTGCCACTGATTGGCTGCTCCGCTGGGCCACGGAAGAGGCACGTGTGTACTTCTTTATCCAAGCCTTTAGAAACTGACCCCAAACCTCACCTCAGACCCTAAATACTCCCGCGCGCACCATACATCCTCTTTTTAGACGCCACATTTTTAACCCTACGTGGCCCAGCCCTGCCGCAGAGATACATTTCCCCCTTTTCTGGACCTAACGTGACGATGGCCGATCTTCGGTGTCTACACTGAGCCTCGAGGGGGGTTTTGAGTGAAATAAATGATTTCTGTCCTTTAACCCCGAGTCACCCCGAGATCTGTGCGAAAACCTGATTAAACCTCAGTATTAACTGAAGCGGTTCTTAAGGCACCGGTGTTTTGAAGGCAGCAAGACGGACAGAAGATTAGCCCCAGAGACGCTCCGCGATGAGGACGGACTGGAGTATTAATAGCCCCCTGTCTGCTCGCTACTTGCACCTGCTAAAAAATATCTGCCTTATTTCCATCTGAGCCAAAAATATGGCGCGAGGAGGAAAACAGGACCGGCTTAACGCAACGCACCCCTCATACACACACTGTTCATATATATATACGGTATATATATATATATATAACCGTCACCTACCCCTATATTATAATTATATTCTGTTGATAGCGACAACAATTCCCACCGCGCGTTTTACAGTCCCTGCATTCATGGGCATTTACCAGGGAGATCTCCCCAATCAGCCCATTTACATTATGGTGGCCGGGGGCCGCTGCCATAAACTAGGTCTAGGACGGCGCCCAACGTTACTACGCCAGTGTGGTGTGAGGACAGCGATGCATGCAGCCCCCATAGGCGCACCCCCTGCATGCAGATAGCGGAAGCTGCAAAGGCACGCGGTGGGATTCTGCAGCCCCCCACTCCATGCATTTGCTGCGGGGGCCACTCGACCATCACATGCATTCAAATTCAGAGAAGCACAGGAGGTATTTACCACAGGTACGAGAGCCCCCCCACCTCCAAAAGAGGGACCCTCGGGAGGTATTATATTTGGTAGTTATTAGTTGTTTACACTCAACTTCCCTTTTTTTTGCAGATTTGCCCGTTTTATGTCCCCTGCGGGGTGCAGTTTTTCCCGGGGGGTACGGTCTGCCCGGTGGAGTGCTGTTTGTCCCTGCGGGGTTCAGTTTGCCCCAGTGGCGTGCCGTTTGCCCCTGCGGGGTTCAGTTTGCCCCGGTGGAGTGCCGTTTGCCCCTGCGGGGTTCAGTTTGCCCCTGCGGGGTTCAGTTTGCCCCGGTGGAGTGCCGTTTGCCCCTGCACGGTAGAGCTTTTCAGTTTATTGTCTGTCCCCGGCCAGCGCCGTTTCACAAACCAGTTGTAAGCGAGGGCAGAGACTCGTGGTTTAGCGGAGGTGGCCCGCGCCTTTGTATGGACGTCTGCGGCCTCTGATTAAAGCATCGCCGGGGGGGGGGGGGGGGGTGTCGCTTTTGATGCGTCGATCCCCAAAGAAATTGTTTTTAATGCAATAACCGGGCAGCAGATGGAAGCGACGGTATTTTTTCTGGAAAAAAACGATAAGCGGCCTGATTTTATACGATTTGCTTCAATGTCGAGATTTTTTTGGAATCAACGGCAAGGTGAAACTTCACTTTTTTTTTTTAACCTAAATGAATGTATCGGTATTTAAATGAAATCAGATTCCTGCAGCCTCCCGCCGGCTCGATCTGTTTGCACGCTCGGTGCGGGGCTGTCGGCTGCTGCGTGCATGACCAGAATACACATGTGGGGGGGGGTGAGCGCCGACAGGCAGAGAATCCGCATGCATATCCTCCGCACGGCCCTCCGAGAGCCAAACGCTCTGCTGGCAACGATACTGATCAGGAGAGGACGGAGAACCAATGGCGCAGAGCTAGATCCTCTCAAAATGTCCCCCTCCCCCGCTCGATCGATAACCCCGGGAGTTCTGTTGGGAGGTTCTGGTTCCCCTAATCCCCAGCGGGTTGCTTTGAGGGCCACAGTACGGTATACATTGCTCTGGCGCTCAATGTGTTAAAGGGTTCTGCATTTAACTCCTTAGCAGTCGAACACAAAATCGTTTGGACTTTTAGAGGATTGAGACGGGGTCTCTGCCTTTTTCTTGTCGCTCTGGGCTGAGATCCAGAATACGCTTTTTTTTTTGTGTGGTTTTTCTCGATTTGCAGAATATTAGAACAAAAAATCCAGCTGTGTAAAGACGCCCAGCAGCGCGGCGTTCTATTTAACGACAACGGGAGATGCCAGAAAACCAGAACAAAAAAACGTGTTCTAGAAGAGAGGAAGTGAAAGAATGAGATTCCTAAAAGCCCCCCCCCACACATGCGCGGTAGAATG
>VKOC01000009.1:2674175-2713999 GCA_009364415.1 Spea multiplicata
GTGTGTGTGTGTATATATATGTACCCTATTCAGTTACCAGTATACATGCCCTGAAATCGCATTACAGACTTCTTGTTTAACCCTTTCTGTGCCCGTGCTTCAGTGGCAGTGAAGCTCGAGCCTCGGGGCGCTCTCCGAAGCCCTTAAAATAGACTTTGTTTAGGTGACTGAAGCCCTCGCTGCCGAGCTGGCCAATGGGAAGCCGCCTGTCAGGCCGGGACCTGCGGTGAGAGGCAGGCGGAATTCCTCAGAAATGACTTCCTAAGCAACGAATTCTTTGTGTAAACCAAATAAACGGCGGCTTTCCAGAACCTTCCGCGGCTCGGTGACGCCGGCGATCTCTGCCCCCGGATCCGGACCTCTCCCCAACGATAAAGGCACGCATGTGACGGCCGGCTGTCCCCTTTACCCCGGTGCCACCGCTGGCCCTTTCCCGGCCCTCCAGCTCATTGGCTTGTAGGACGTGCATTTGGCCAGTAAAAATACAATGTTTTGTGTAGCGCCATCGTATTCTGTAGTGCTGTACAATGGGTAGACAAGACATAGCAAGCAGTATATAACATAATTAGACTTATAGAAAGACGCGAGGATGGGCGCTGCTCAGAGGAGCTTACAATCTAGAGGCGCTAGCCTGGAATAAACAGTAGCCGGTCTGGTTGAGCGCACATAGCGTCCAGGCAGCCATATTGGAAATCTCCAGCGCTGGCAGCGTTCGTATATGTTTGTATAATTATATATATATATAATATATGATATATATTTGCCGCTGGTTGTGCCAGCACGGTGTGTATGGTGTTGGTACTTTTTTGGCCAATGGGCCCCCTTTAAGATGCTGTTTACGAAGCCCCTTTTTCCATCGCGGTGCGAGAGTACGGAAGCCAGCGGTGTCCATACCTGAAAGGTCAGCTTTGACGCGCTGTGTAGCCAGAAGCCGCGCATGGACCGTCGGAACATTCCTGACGTGAGCACCGGGGAGATCGTCAGTTAGTGTTTTATTCTCTCGCGTTTAGTGATCCCACCTCCCGCTGGCGGCCTAAATGGTGACTTTCGCCCCGTGAGGCGTCGGGGTTAATGCCAGGTATCGCTTTAGCTGGTAAAAGTCCCCGCGGCCTTTGGCCGGCCGTCTGTTGCTGCCATAGAGATGCCGGAGAGGTCTGACGCCGGCCGGAGGTCGCTCGCTGCCGTCATCCTTTGGGTTCAAAAGCAAAACGCGTTTCCAGGATGTGGGATTTTGACGACCGGCCAATAGGAAGGAGTTGCCAACCGCGTTACCGGGCAGCACGGACTGCGGCTTCTTCGTCCCGATTTGTTCCGTGACAAGCTTTTAACCGGTCTGGGGAGGAAAAAAAACCCCCGAATCTCTGATCTGAACGAACGAGCGTCTCGAGGAATAAACACAGGAGTAGTCGTTCCTTTGTTGAGCGGCGCAGCGGAGATCCAGAGGCAGCCGCCGTTGCTTTCGCTTCCCGGTAGGACGTCGGCCTCCGCGGAGTTAGACGTTTTGGAAAAAGTCCTGGAAAGATTCATTGTTATTATTTTAATGTTTTATTTGTTTTGGATCGGTTTTCGAGAGCCAGCACCAGACAAATTCCAGACAGACGGCAGCTATGGCTTCCCAATGTTTGTATGGATGTCTGCCGCTGGATTCTAAGAATACGGAAAGTTTTTACTTGTGTGATAATTTGCCGGCAGGCCGGCCCCGTGTGGCCCTTCTAGTTCTTCATGCTGTAAAGACTCGATCCTTAATCAGTCGTTGGCCTCGTCTTCCCATGCATGTTTAAATCCCCTCGCTGTATTACCCTCTACCACTTCTGCTGAGAGGCTGTTCCACTTCTCTACCGCCCTCTCTGTGAAGTAAATCGTTTATCTGTAATATATTCTCCAGAACAGAAAGCTAGCGTTTACAGTTAATAGGCGTCCATTGGATGTGCGGTTTTGTTGTGGACGCGTACATCGCGCATGTTTTTTTTACATTTATTATACTAGATTGTTCCTCTCCCTCACGGTGGCTCTCGTCTCCCTCCACCCGACTAGACTATGAGGGTTAGTTACCCCACGAAACAATGAGATATCGGGGGGCCGCAGCCACGTGCCCCCTCTGCCCGTTATTACTCCCCCAGCGGCGGATGTGGATGCCCCGGTGTACTCGGCGGGCGGCTCTTAAACACCGCTCTTTTATGGATGAAGTGATCTCCTGGGGCAGTAAAACGCTCAAAAAGAATAAAGCGGCCGCTTTTATTTGTTGGGAGTCTGTATTACACGACAGGTCCGCTAAACGGCACGAAACAAACCCGTTTTTATGGCTAGAAAATCAATAGCCGTTCTGAGCGGAGTCTGAGCCGCGCCTGGCGGGCTGCTTCCCCGACGCCGTTAATGGACCGCGTTGGACGGCGCAAACCTAACGCATGCATCGCGGACCTTCTATGAAGCCGGCGGGCAAATGTATCGGCCCTTATAGTTGCCATAAAGCATTTTTTGTTTTGTTTTTCAGGGGTAAAGAGCGAGAAGACGAAGGCCGGTTGATGGAAGAAAGGAAAAAGAGAAAGGACAACAAGAAAAAGGACGCTGTCCCTAAGAAGGTAGCTGGCACCAAGAGTGTGTGTGGGGTTTATGTTACTGGGGTGTGGGCTATTCATTCAGATATTTTGCCCTAGCCCCGTGGCTAGCATGTATGGACGTTGAAGCAGGTGCCGGTACAGCGGGTTTAATAAGACCCGACCCCGGTTACCACTTACCTGCCGTAACCACGAGGGCCGTTCGTCTTATTGTTCGGGGATTTGTGGGTGAAATCCAGCGGATTGAGTGACGTTTCAGCCTTTTTACCGTTCTGTTAAATATTCAGCGGAGTTCTTTTGTAAATCGCAGCCGTGAAGCACAGCAGCTGCCCCTGTGCTGGGGGGATCTTGGTTGTAAGCGGCACTGGTGGACAGGCTGTGTGATGTATCGTTGGGTTGATACAGGATCCCTCCTACAGGATCCCTTTAAATTTCTGTGGTGTCCCCCTTGCCAGTGCAGGGGGTGGGCATTCTACAGAATCCCCCCTATATTTTCCCCTTTGCCCGCCTCCAGCCTTTGCCATGCAAGATGTGTTCGTGTGACGCGATATGTGTACCGCCAGGCAGCGCTTACAATGGTTCCACTCATCTGGGGTCTAATGAGACCCCTCGTTGCGCATGTGCATGTGTCAGTAGCCCAGCCAATGAAATAAGTGAAAATGTACTTATATATATATATATATATATACACACACACACACACGTTGGTCTCTCTCGACGCGGCCGAAGTCTTTCTGATTTCTTCTTTCTGTAAATGTAACTCCCGGCTCCAGCCTGAAACTTTGCTGCGGAAGTCGTCTCCGATTTACGGAGCTCCGGCGTCCGGCTTGTTTGCAGCGGCTTCTAGATTTTTACACCCGGCTTCTTCCTATTTTTTTTTTCTTACTACTAAAACAATATCCAGCTGGCTCTCTGATTTCTATGTCTGGCTCATAATTTCCATTCGTCATTTGGAGTTACGCTTAAAATTCTGGAGCAATGTTTGGAGACTGGTGTTATAACCATAGCAACAAGTGCAACGTCCCAATCAGCACGAGCTAGAGGTTGGGGTTGAGATTTCTCTCCAAGTGACCCCATTATTTGCCATCCTGGGCAAAAGCTCTCAGTATTTCGAAAAGCAATAAATCGCTTATTTCTTGACGGTATCCATGCCCTTAATATAATGAATGAGCGGTTTGGGGGGGGGCTGGGTTATATTCTAGGGGGGGTTACATGATTTCTAGTCGAGTCGGTCTGGAAGCTTTTGGGCTCGTGGGCTGCCGCTCTCGATAAAGGCAAGCGGACGAGATAAGAATATCAATGCCGAGGCGGCTATTTCTGCGAGACGCCACTTAAAGGAAACCGAAAGGACGAGGTGATTATCGGGGCTCGGCTGCTCTCGTTTTTCGGCGTTTTTGACGCGCCGGTGAATTGTGACCCCTGGTGGAGATGAATCTGGTGGTTAAAATGTGTTGGGAGTCCTCTGTTGCTGGGGTGTTTTTGTGGGGATCTGTGTTGGGTGGAACTTAATATTAAATTATTTTTGAGATATATTTTTATTATATAATTTTATATTTTTTTTTTCTCTTTGGATCTGGTAGAGGTGGCGTCGGTTACCACGGCCGCTGTATCTATTCCCGGCCTGGCGTATATTTTTAATATGGGAAGCTGCTGCTGTATCTGAATAAATGTCGCCTCGCCCTTTTCTTCAGCTCTTAGGGTCTTCGCACGCCGTCCTCGCGTGGGCTCCGCCATGGACGTTGCATGCGCCCCCCCTGTTGTATTTTCCCTCTGTGTTGAGCAGCGTTCAGTGACAATCTTATATTTTTCTGTTTCAGGCCGCTGAACAAAAAATCAAAGGTAGGTCCCGCTCTTCGCACTCGTGGTACCCGGCGGTGGAAGGTTTGTCGCTGTGTAAATATTTCCTTTTTTTCTGTCTGTGGCAGCGGCCCCTTGACTAGAAAGTGAACACGCGTGTGTCGGAGCACGCGTGTGCCGGCATATCCTCTGACCCGGACCTCTCTGACCATGACTGGTGGCCGGTTAGACGTTTCAGTCCGTGCCTGTGATCTGTAATGGGTCTCGGGAAAAGTGCGGACCAAGTTGTGTCAGAATTCATCTTATTTCAGTTCGTCTCTCTCTTTGGCTTTCGTTCCCCGTCTGTCGAGAGAGAAGAGAACTTGCGCGGGGTGCGGATTGCTGGTTGTCTTTGCCACGAGGCTTGTTAAGCGTCATCTGCTTAAGCAATCGTGCCTTGTGGGGGTAAACGTTGGGCTCTTGTGGGGGTAAACGTTGGGCTCTTGTGGGTTTCTCCTCGGTGTCGGGACTCTAAATTATCTGATTGTTGTATCGCTGCGCACCTCTCTCCTTTTAAAATCTCGCAAAGTTTCTTTTGTAAAATGATCCTAGAATATTTATATAACTGGGGGCATTTATCTGCATAACTGGGGGTATTACTGGGGGTATTTATCTGCATAATTAGTTTACGTGCGTAGGCTGTCATTTGCACTGCGTTTAGTCCATTGAGGGGTTTTATTTTTGAAAGTAGTTCAGATGAGAATGGGGAAGAAAATGTGTTTATTATCGTTTTACTTCCCTCCGCCGTGGATCTGTTTTGGGTTCTCGGACCCCGTCGTGTCTGTATCATCCGTAACGCTCCGGCCCGGGGGGCTGTTACTGGCTGGACAGGGTCTCTCTTTTAATTTGTGTTGCCACATTTTTCAGCGTTTCTAGGTTAACCCGCACGGTTGAAGCGTTTGCCTCGAGGGCCGATGGGGTTTACTTGCGTTGCAGAGTCTGAGGAAGCCGACGTGCCTGTGCAGTGACTCACGCTGAGCGTCGGGGAGGCTGGGTGGGATGGGACTCCGGTTACAGCATGTGCTGCGGTCTCTCATCTAAATCCAGCGCTGTCACTTGCTTTTCCGCTCCCCCCCTCCTCCTCCTCGGATTAGAGATCCGATCGCTTGTTTACTTCGCTCCGGCAGGAATCTGCTGAGTCCCCATGAAAGGCTTGTTTGTGACGTCATCGCCGGGGGGTCCGGCGCCCGCGCTTGTTTTTTTAATGTTTGTCCGCAGCGGCTTTCCTTCATTCTTTAGGGATTTGGTCGGATACAAAGTAAATAACGCATTATTTCTATATATTACGTCTAATTGCCCTTAAGCGCGTTTCGTGGTACTTTCATTGTGGCCGCGGTTTAACCCATTGAGTGCCAGAAGTTCTGCAGCACGTTTCTGAAGCTGAGAGCGCTTTATGGTTCTAAAGGGTCTCCGACGTTTCACTGATCCTATGTTTTACATTTACTGTCCTTAGCCGTGATCCAAACCCGCCATCCCTTTAGCGTGGTGCGCATGTCCTGAGATCTGTGTGTTTAAAGGTTGGGGGGGGGTCGCCCTCCCCCTCGGTACGGCACTGCTTTGAAGACAAACTCAGTTGCCCCACGTCAAGCGTTTTTATTTTAAGGGTTGATCTGTGTTTTTTGTGAGTTAACTCTTTGGATTCCCAGCGGGATCACGTCATCGTGAGTTTTAGATCCATCGGCTTTCCTCGTCGAGCCTCTCGTTCTTCAGTCCTTTTCCAGGTTCTGCGTATCTCTTGCCCCTTCAAAACCCACCATACAGGTCTGAGACATTGTATTTAAACGCTATTATTAACCCCTTAAGGATAATGGACGGTCCCTAAACCCATTGAAAACAATGCATTTTGAGCCCGTACATGTACAGGCTTTGTCATTAGGGGGTTAAAGAATCTATGATGGTGCTTTTCTCCGTAGATATTGGTTTCCCTATTGTGTTAACATGTAGTCAACCTTTGGGTAAAGGGCCGTGCAATCAAGGGGTTAAACATGGGCCCTAGGCCCCGAAAAATCAGCATATTGTATATATTATATCATATTGTGGTCCTTCCATAGTAAGCATGCGTTTCCTACCAATTTCAAACCAGATCTACGTCTGTGTGTGTGATTTTTTTTTTTTTTTTTGGCATATATATCATCGTGTAGTTACTCCGTCTTACGTGCTCTGGATAAATCTCCATGTCTTCAAACGTCTAATATACACGTCTTATATGAAAATAACCAACTGCATTTTTTGCCTTTTTTCTGCATTGTCTGCAAGCATATTTTCTCGATCTTTTGGTGAAAAGAAAACAAAAACCTTATAGTAAAGATTAAGGAAATCATAACTACATTCAAGTATTTACAGAACGCTTTCCTTAAGAGTTAGAGTCGTCACTTGCCGGCGGGTAAATAAACGTGGAAAGTTCCGTCTAATCTGTTAAGGAACTCGCACATTAGTAACACTTAATTGTGTTTACTGCCTGTGTAATCTGTTCATTTCCCCTTCACTATTAAACCTTTTATATACTTTTTTCCTCTTTTTTTTTTTTTTGCCCCATGCAGTGCCAGATCAAATACTAAGCCAGCCTCAGCCTGTCAACGGTGATATCGGCATTTCCCCAGCAACCAGCATTCAGAATAATAATGCCAAGCGGCTCACGTCAGTCAGTCCACAACCGGTGCCTCGTTACCCTCCCCGTGAAGTACCACCGCGATTCCGGCACCAGGAACAGAAACATCTTCTGAAGCGCGGGCAGCCGTTACCTGGCATCGCCGCCAGCCTGGGACAAGCCACTAAAGTGTTAAGCAAAGAGTCCGCGGTCGGCACCGGGGCTCAGGATCTCACGGAGGCCCGAGGCGTGAAGGGCAGCTGCGAAACTCAACCAGGTAAATGCCCCCGGCTTGCCGGTGCCGAAGCCGCGCGTCCGGTATGGAGCTTCTAAGGGAGACGGTGGCGGGAGAATAAGCAACGGAACTGCTTACATTGTCCCCGTTCTGGGAAATTAAGTGCAAATCATGGTGAGGTAGAGAACGTCGGTAAAAGTAGCGAAGCTGTCCGGTGATGGCACTCTTAAGAAGTGGTGTGGCCCCTATGTAAAAAATCTTCACACCAGCGCCTGATCTAGACACGGATTCTGTGCCACCATTCAGTGTTGGAATACAGGATTTCTTTCTGTTTAGAATCTTAGACAATATGATTTTGTATTTTGTTATATAGATGAGGAAATTAATCTTTCTCCTCCCCTTTTTTCAGTCCCCCCCGCCCCCCATTTCTCTCCTTTTTTCCCCGTTTTAATTTTCTCCCCTTCCTCGCTTTTCCATAGGCATGCCCCCCATTCGGGATTTGGTGAGCCACTCCCCTAACCAGCTAGGTGAATTATTTTCTCAATTATCTTTTTTTTTTCTTCCGCCTCTTGGCTTGCAGGCCTTGCAGTGCCTTATGTGGCTATTTGGGGCATTTTTTTTTTCTTTTCTTTTATTTAACTTGTATTTTCACGTTGCGTGGTTGCTTTGCACGGTTGCGACAGCCTTTGCGTGTGCAGCTGGCATGCATGCTAACACCAGGCTTCTGCAAATGCCCATCGCTCCTCGCAATTCAGTTGCTTCGTCCAATTTAATTCATGCCTTTGAATTTTATCATTCCTTTTTATTTTTTGTACAGATAAAAAAATTGTAATTTCACAAGCAGCGGGGGATAGAAATGCAACTGAATGGTCACCAATGTCTAATCAGGGCTGCCTAGACTAATACTTTAAGGCATTTTCAGTGAATTTGTACATTGTCAAGTCATTTTATGTAATGATTTTTGCATGTATTCATGCTTTTTTGGGGTTTGTGGTCTGTTGGTCGATTCAGGTTTTGTTTCCTAATTTCAAATTAGCCTTTTGTCATCATCACTAGCCTTATTCCCCATTCCCCCTCTGTCACCGGGTCCTGCGTCATTTCCGACATTTACAATACCGTTTTATTTTTATGGGGGTCCGTGCTCGTTACATCTCATCAATAGCTATGAGAACAGTCCTTAAACCTGATGCAGGAGCCCTTTCGTCTGTCTCCTCGACATTTTGAGATTTTGAGGGAAAAATATGTATGTTTTTTAAAACTTAACAGCATGGGAGTGAAAAACAAATTCTGAAATAAAATGTGACCACTATGGCTTTTACTCAACATACTTGGTATTTTAGTTTATCCTCATCTTTAAACCCCCCCCCTATTAGAAGTCATTGAGCGAGTCCCCATCTGGGGTTTAATCAGAGATATTATAGGAGGGCGAACGCAAACAATAGATAATAAAGTAATTTTTTTGGAATCCGAATTAAAATTTAATTCAGTAAATATTGTGAATTATCTTAAAATAACCAATTGTTCTTTTTTTGTTTTTTTTTAAACCCTCTGCAGATCTAAATCACAGTAGCCTAGGACCTCACTATGAAAATTCGCACTGGGGACCGGTCTCTTCCAATGGTGATTCAGGCACAAACTGGGATAAAGTTACTGTAGACAGCACAGATAAAGCGTCGTGGCCGTCAATCCCAGGCAGCAGCCCTGACTTGGCCTCAGAATGTATGGATATTGACTCTTCCCTGACCTCTGGGCCTGAAAAGAACCACCTCGTGCCGTTTGGGGAGACGCCGGAGGAGATGGATACCATGAGGAATGGCGTTGGGCATGGTTCTCAAAGCAAGCTTTTGGTAGGCGGCAACAGCAATAATGCAAGCAGTGGAAGTATTAATGGGTCGTGGGGAGTCCCACACGGATCCATGATAAGCACATGTCAAGATGGCCCCGATAGCAAAGCGGATGGTAGGCACAACAGGATGAATGCTTGGGGTACTGCGAATACTTCAGCCAACGGAGTTCTAAATCCAAGCACTTTGAATATGAACGGCAACCACGGTGCCTGGCCCGTTTTGGAAAGCAATGGACATACCCTTAAAGGGGCTGGCAATTCTGGCACAAATGTTCCGAGCAGTACTATAGGTCAGGTGTCTAACAGTCGGAGTATTAACCCTAAATCGGGCAACTGTGGCCCTGGCTCCTGGGGGAACCCGCAGGAGAACAGCGATTCTGAACTGAATGGTACAAGAAAGGCTGGTTATAATGGGCAACCTCAAAACCTTAACACTGAAATGACTGGACCAAATAACACTACTAACTTTGTGACCTCTAGTTTACCAAACTCTGCTGGTTTAATGCAGACAAATGAGCTGCCTAATTCTACAGGGCATGGGGCTTGGAGTGTGGGTAACATGAATCATTCTCCACTTCATTCCTCTTCAGTTACAAATGGCACTTCCAGTCCTCACCTAAGCAATGGGGAGGAACAAAATGGCGGACCGTACGGTACTACATGGGGTGGCTCCAGCTACCCCGGAGAAAAAAATTCTGTCCCTAAAGGGCAAGCTAATGGCGACACTGTGAATGCAACCGTAATCCAGCCGGGCATGAATGGGCCGAGCGGTCCAAACTATAAGGCGAACGGGACTAAAGGAGAGCTGTGGGAGTCAGGGACGGTAAACTCCCAAAATATGCATTGGGGAAGCGGAAACGGAGGGACTTCTGGCGGAAGTCACAGAGGATGGGGAAACCCAGCACAAAACACTGGCACTAATCTTTCAAATGGTGATTGGAGCAAAATGCCCAACAATCAGCATTCCAATGACGGAAAAGCCCCAGAGAAAAACGGCAGGAAGGCGTCAAACACCTGGAAGTCTGCCGAGGACGAGATGAGGCAGAACTCAACGGGTTCCAGGGCCAACGAGTCGAGTGGCGTGTGGGCCAAAAGTACAGGTACTGGGGAAAGCGAAGGTAGCGTAGACAGCACTGGAAGCCAGGGTGAGCAAGCGAACGGTGTCAGGACTATGGAAAGAAGGAAAGTGGACCAGCAAACGTTGCTTCAAAGTATTGTGAGCAGAGGAGACCTGGACCCTCGCGTCTTGTGCAACACTGGCTGGGGTCAGACTCCGGTCAGACAGAACACTGCCTGGGACACCGTGGCTGCTTCTCGGTTCGATGGTAAAACTGACAATGGAACAGAAGCTTGGGGAAGCTCTGTGTCAAAGACTTCTAACTCAGGGGGATGGGTGGACAAACCCACCCCTAATAGCAACGATACCTCATCAGTGTCCGGGTGGGGAGATCCAAAGCCTGCTACAGGGTGGGGCGATGCCAAAGGCTCCGTAAGCCAAGGGGAATGGGACGATCAATTTGCTGCTACTACTGGAATGGTCAAGAGCAATCAATCATGGGGGAACGGTAAAGAGGAAAAATCCACTTGGAATGATGCACAAAAGGTCAAACAGGGGTGGGGAGGGCACCAGAGTGATAACTGGGGGGACGGTTCCAAAAATAATCATTGGGGTGCAACGAAGGCAAGTTCTGGCAGCGATGACAGATCTGCGTCTGGTTGGAATGAACCCAGTAGATCCAGCTCCTGGGGTGGTGGAGGTGGAAATACCAATAACGCCTCAAACTGGGGAGAGCCCAGTAAGGCAGGCACAACCCAAGGGTGGGGAGAGCCATCCAAGGCCAACCAGGGCAGCGGGGAAGTGCCCAAATGTGGCCCAGCACCAGTGGAAGCGGAACACCTAAAGTCAAATAACAATGTGGAATGGAACAAGAAACCAGAGACGGGATCGTGGGGGTCACAGTCAGCCACCAATAAGCCATCGGGCTGGCTAAGTGGACCGGCGTCCACTCCAACCAAGGAAGAAGAGCCAACCGGCTGGGAGGAGCCATCTCCAGAGTCCGTAAGACGGAAAATGGAAATCGATGATGGAACTGCGGCTTGGGGTGATCCCGAGAAATACAAATACAAGAATGTGAACATGTGGGATAAGAACACTTCGAACAGTGCGTCGGGGCCAGAACATCAAACCCAACAACACCAAACACCGCCAGTGTCAAGTGCCATGCCGAGCAAGGAGAGCAACAGCTCCGGTGAGAACGCTGAGCCTTGTTATAGAGTCTCGTAGAAAATGACACAATTGAAGTGATTGGCAGTCTGGGTTATTCCTAACATGTTTAAGGTTTTCCCAATATTTATTCAATAATAGTCCTTTAAGTAACTAAAGCTACCCAATGACTGCGTTGCCCCGATTCTCCATTCTTTATTTACATGTTTTGAGTCGTTTCATCTATTTTTGTTTCATAATCTAAATAGGTTTTTTTTTGTAATATATTATCTTTTTCTCCCACCTTTTTTCTCTTTTGACTAGGATGGGGTGAATCATGGCCAGAATCTCCTGCTCCTCCTGTGGATAACGGCACCTCTGCGTGGGGTAAACCTATGGAAACCGGCAACGGTTGGGGCGGCCAGAACGCCGAGGCCGTTACATCAGGCTGGGGCCAAACTCCCATCAGTCAGCAGGCTCCGGACAGACCTGGTACGGACATCTTTCGGGTGTTTCATGTCCAGCATAAAGATTTTGTTCACGGAAGGCAACCTTTTGCCGTGCTAAGTTTTTGGGGAGAGGCTACTGTGATGTCTTAAAGGTGCTGTTCCACCAAAACATTGAGCGTTTTCGCATCGTAAGGAAATATTCATCAGGGGAACTGTCCTTTATTTTTTACCCCGGAAAGCTTAATAATATAAATACCCAAACTATTAGTTTCATTAGTTTCCTGAAAGCTCTGATACTCATCAGATTTGGCCAAACAGCACTTTTAAAATGCAGATTTGTGTCTATAGATCCATGAATACAAATACTTAGATTTATTAGCATTTATCACCACGCGTTCGGTGATTTGCCCTGTAGCTCATACAGTTAGCTAGGTTGTGTTTCGAAGGGAGTCTGAAATATACTTTGTACCCAGGTCCTAAATCTATGCAAGACGGTGGCTGGTGTGGAGATGAGATGTCCGGCCCCGGTGGTCGCCACAACAGCTGGGAGGACGATGATGTTGAAATTGGGATGTGGAGAAGCAACTCGTCCCAGGAGAACAACCAGTCCCTAAATTGGCCGCCTTACATGAAGAAAATGCCTACAAAGGTAACACTACGAGGGGGTTAACCCACGCTTTGCTGTACACACATCCCTTTCTTTTTTTGACATCTGAGGCTGACAGCGGCCATGTCTAAATGCTGCCTGAATCCTGGAATATTTTTAAGGCTCTCCCCCTATTTATTTTGAACCAAATGCGGCCTCCCTAGTATTGTCAAGCCCTTCTCTTTTCAAACATCTCTTTAATCGTGTAACTTTTAGTATCATTCATAATATTTCATGGACCGGTTGGCTTGTTAAACTCTCTAGCTTAACAGGTTAGCAAGATCAGTTGGTTTTTTTCTTAGTGGAACATCCTCTTTAATATTGAATCTTATGCCTGTAAATTTGTCCAGTTAAGTCTCTGTAAGCTTGGGAACGATGTTATTACGGCTTTTTTAAACACAACACACAATCCGGTTTCTTCCTAGGGAATGATGAAAAATGCCAATAAACAAGAGGAGAACTGGATGAACCCATTTATGAAGCAATTCAACAACATGGGGTTTTCTGTGAGTGTGAATTTCATTGTTGTTTTGTGGTCCGGCTGTGTAACGCGTACGCTGTCGATTGGCAGATGTATAATTTTATCTGTGATTGCAGAGAGAATCACAAGAGGACTCCATGCAGAGCAATAAAATGGACATGTCTGGTGGTGAGTGTCTCGTAGTCTTGAGTAGTAGAAGAGAATACTAAAGTGATGAGCGTTCCCTCAGATTATCCCAGTTTTTAAGGGGTTTTTTTTTACCTGGGGGTAGGTAGAGGAATGGCGGCGTCTTTCAGTATAGATAATCGCATTATTATGTTGTGCGCAGGCAATTTTCCAGACAAGAGGATGGATATGGATAAGTCTGGTCTTGGGGATTACAGTCGAGTTGTTGGGAAGGTTCCTGGACCTCGACACCTTTCCAAAGAGTCTTCCATGGATCACAGTCCTTACTTTGATAAGGTCAGTATGTTGTCCACTGTGCTTGCTTCAGAGTCAGCTTTTAAGCCAATTTCTTCCAGTATGGGTGCCTGAGTACGCTTCATATAAATAATTGTTTCCGTAAATACTTTAATACATTTAAGAAAGTGTTATGTTGTCATCTGTATGACTTTGTTTAGACTGTATATTGCCTTTTAACCTCTATGCTTCTCTGCTCCGTTGTGTTCTGTAGTCTGTGGAGCGCAGGGTTAAACCCACAATCCTGTCCGCAATATTCCATGGGCCTGATACCTGCTTTGCAAACTGCCCTAACCTACTCTTCTGTGCTTTTTTTCCTCCCCGCTGCTGTCACCACGCTGAATTGCTTTCTGCTTCGGACTCCTGGCTTCCCTCCTCACTCTTCCTTCTCTTTGGGTGTTGGCTCCGGGCCCTTCCATTTACCGCCTGTCCCGATCAGGATGGCATTGTAGCAGAAGAGCAGCAGTACATGTCAAACCAGAGCATGAAGCTTCCCCCTTTAAATAGTGCACTACCTAATCAGTCTCTCGGTTCTTTCCCGGGGCTGGGGATGCCAAATGTCGGTTCTGTGAGACAGGTGAGTCTGCGCGGGGCTGATGAGTGGACACTCTTTGTGGCGCAGGGATCCTTAAGTGCTGTTCATAGACATCTAAACCCACTGATTTGTTGAAGGTTGAATATTGTCTCAAAACTGTTGCCGTTCAATAAATCAAGGGGAGGATGTGTCAGGGAAACACTTAATATCCGTACAAACGATAGTCTATTCTTTAACATCGCAAATTACTGCCGCATTTCCCGAGCTCCTGCCTCCACAGCGCTTTCCATCACAGTGCTACGTTTAACCCGCTCAACCTCATTGGCAGCTTATTACAACATATATTTCTTTTTTAAAGCCATTCTTGCAACAATTATGCATGCGCATGTTTTTGGGGGTTGCTTTTTTTTGCCACCATTCATTTTGATTTGAGATCTTTTAGCTGTCTCTTATTGCCACGCCGTTTGGTGCAATCGAGTGACGTTCTGTCTTTCCGCAGAATGGCAATCCCAATATGTATGCTGTTGGTAGCGCGGCACAAGGCCGAGGCTCGCATCATCCCCCAGCACAATCTCTCAACTCATCTCAGCCTAATCTCCGCGCGCAAGTGCCTCCTTCTATTATACCCCCTCAGGTAAAACGGTGCAGATTATACAATCTGTGTTCACGCCTTGGCTCTTGGATGTACTGACTTGTTGCTTTTTCGTCCTAGGTCCCTCCTTCCTTATTAAAGTATCCACCAAACAATAGCAGCCTGAGCCCACTTTTCGGCCCGCAGCAAGTAGCCATGTTGAGCCAACTCTCCCAGTTAAACCAGCTTTCCCAGCTCTCCCAGATCACTCAGCTACAGGTTAGTCCATTGAAGGTCATTCTACTTTGGATCGATCTGGAGTCTTCTTGATTGTAAGCTCATGTGGCCCATTTTGCGTCTGATCTTACCAGTTATGTGATGCACTACTTATGTCCCTTTGCTATATAAATCTGTATATACTAATACACCTATTGCACTATAAATTCAGGCAGAGACTGCACCCACTTGGCTAACTTCCATTTATTAAGGGGTAGGACGGGTGCCTGTTTTTATATTGTTTCTGGGGTGGCATATGTAGTGCACAGAAGACGATCACCACAAGGCTTTTAAATATCTGGCTCACTCATGATGCATTAGCATATATTGTATTGTTGTATTAGCACATAGCACATATGCTCCACATACAAATTAACTGCTCGGTAGAATATTCATTTTTAAATGAAGCCACAAATTATCATGTAATGATCCAACTATCTCTCTTTCAGCGGTTATTGGCTCAGCAACAGAAGGTGCAGAACCAGAGAGGGGGGATGCCCTCGGGGGGCCGCCAGCAGCAGGAGCAGGTATGCAGATCTGTCACCCTATTGTGTGGAGGACTTGGTACCCTAAGCCTCCGACTGCATTGCTTAAAGCTAAAAATGGTGCATCTTTGGGAATTTCTGAGCATCCATCACTTTGAATTCTCTTCCAGGCCCGGTCTGTTGGAATTCAGCAACAGGCCCGTCAGATTGAGCCAAATCTACTGATGAAACAAGGTATTCATCAGTCGCCGCAGCCATTGCACCAGCCCCCCATGAAGTCGTACATGGAGAATGTGCTGCCCCACTCTACCCCTGACCTGCCAAAAGTACCTTCACCTATCAGTGCTTTCAACAGCTTTGCGTTAGGTCAGTATCTGAGAAAAGTATCACTGCCGATCTTCTAAGTCTACTTAGAGGGGTTTCGCCTTGCAGGGGTGGGAATGTGGAGGGATCTGTCTGTCTGCGCCTCTTTTCTTCCATTTCCCTTTTTTGTGTTCCAATTTCTTTCGAATAGGACTTGGAGATCCTGAGAGCAGATGAAATTATTTGTTCACATAAATACTATGTAGACGGGTCATAAATTTACTAAAGAAAACCCTGCAAATAAGTGTGAGGTCACGCTGGGTGTTAGGGGCTGTAACAGGCTTTTGTCTCACCGTAGGCTTGAACTCCAACTTGAATGTAAATATGGATCTAGGAGGCATGAAAGAGCCACAGTCCAGACTGAGAAAGTGGACAACCGTCGACAGCATGTCTTCTAACCCTTCACTGGATCAGACTTCCAGTAAACATGGTAGGTTGTGTTTCCCGTGCCAGGTGAACCCTGTACAGCACGTCTGTTATATCATTAGATGACGGGTCCCCTTAAATGTCATAAGCCGGCTTATCTGTCCCATAAATAGAGATTCTCACTACCTCCTTAGAACGTTTATAGCGCTTGGGACTGTTCTGATCTGCTTTGCGTGTAACAATTCCTTATCTCTTCCCAGGTGCTATTTCAAGTGGTTTTAGGCTTGAAGATTCTCCTTTTGGATCTTATGACTTTATGAACAGCAGTAACTCTCCAACCAGCCCCCCAGGATCAATAGGGGATGGCTGGCCCAGTGCCAAATCGCCCAATGGCTCCAGCAGTATCAACTGGCCACCCGGTGAGTGCCTCTGCTGCTATATGTACATTTTATATTGATGAGGACAGAGTTGTTCTGCAAAACCCTTTGCAAACATTTCTTTTTTTGTTTTTTTGCTCCATCATTGACTGTTGTGTTTCGTTGCAGAGTTTCGTCCTGGTGAGCCGTGGAAAGGATACCCAAACATTGACCCTGAGACCGATCCTTATGTCACTCCTGGCAGTGTCATCAATAACTTGTCGATTAACACAGTGCGAGGTGTGGACCACCTCAGGGATAGAAATAGTGGTACGTACGCCAGCCGCTGTCCCCCCCCCCGCTCGAGCCTCAACAACCCTTTTGGGATGCTAAATCCAGCATGTTGCACGCTAGCCGTACGGTTTATTCAATGCAGTTATCTGCCATCTTTTTTTCTTTCCTACAGGGTCATCCTCATCTTTGAACACCACGCTGCCTTCAACTAGTGCCTGGTCATCCATCCGTGCCTCCAACTACAGCGTCCCCCACAGCAGTACAGCACAAAGCACTTCAGGTGCGTCGCACTCTGGGGTTATTCACTAAGGGGGCGGTTGGTGGGACAGTTGCACCACGCTGGCAGATTTCTCCAGCAAGAAGTGCTTAGCAGGCCCTGTATTAAGCATAATTCATTGTGTAAGAAGCCTTTGGAGAAATCACCGATGTGACTATGCACTAAACTATAATACTTTACAGGCTTCCATATCCTTTTTGAGTTTGAGACAATGTTCAAGGATCCTGGTGATTTTGAAGTGTGTAACGCCCAGCGACTTTTTCCTTTTTTTTTCCCCCCATGCGCAGTTAGAAACAGTGACCCCAAACCATCGTGGTCTCCTGGTTCCGTCGCTAACACCTCCCTGGCTCACGAGCTGTGGAAAGTCCCGCTGACGTCTAAAAACATCAGTGCTCCGTCCCGGCCTCCCCCAGGGCTGTCGGGTCAGAAGCCCCCCATGTCCACCTGGGATAGCAACACCCTGCGCCTGGGCGGTGGATGGGGAAGTTCTGACTCCAGATACACGCCAGGTAGGGATGTTCCTTCTGTTTCTTTTCTAACTATGCAGCTTTTATAGATCTTGCTAAGAGCCCTTTCTGCCCCGCAGTGGGGTATTAGCGGGGGCTTTTGCTCATACCTCCCGCTTTAATTTCTATTTCTCCGGAGACAAGTCTGTTTTAAAAATGTTTTTTATATCTTTTTAGGATCCGCTTGGAGTGAAAACAGCTCAGGGAGAATAACTAATTGGCTAGTTTTGAAAAACCTAACACCTCAGGTATGTCTTCTCGTGTCATGGTGGGTGTTGCCGCGCGTCGCACGTCTTTGGGGGGCTTTAAAACCCAACGTCTGTCGTGTGCTCCTTCCCGCAGATTGATGGTTCCACCCTACGTACCTTGTGCATGCAGCACGGGCCGCTGATGACATTCCACCTGAACCTGCCGCACGGTACTGCTTTAGTTCGTTACAGTTCCAAGGAAGAGGTAGTAAAGGCACAAAAGTCTCTGCACATGTAAGTTACCCGTCTGTTGGTCTAGGTGTAGAGGTTTGTTTGATAAATTGACGTCAGAAGCTGTTGGCGGTTTTTTTTTTTTTGTTTTTTTCCCCCCTTTGGTAAACTGATGTTATATTTCCCAACAGGTGTGTTTTAGGGAACACTACTATCCTCGCCGAATTTGCCAGTGAAGAGGAAATAAGTCGTTTCTTTGCACAAGGCCAGTCAATGACCCCATCCTCTGGCTGGCAGTCCATGGGGTCTGGGCATAGCCGGCTAGGATCCCTCGATAGCCCACATGGCATCTCGAACCGCGGAGATATCAATCACTGGAACAGCCCAGGCGCTTCTGGCACCAGTTCTGGAGACCACCATGGCACTTCTCTCTGGGGTAACCCGAGCTATTCCACAAGTCTATGGGGGAGCTCGAGCAATGAAGGCGGGGGCTTAAACAGCCCGTCTCCCGTCGGCTCTTTCCTTCCTGTCGATCACTTAAACGGAGAGCCCATGTAGCCTTTCATGTGTGACCTCAGATTTATTATTTTTAATTATTTTTTTTTTGTATTAAACAGCCTAGAGGCTGAACTGCTCATCTAAAGCCTGCAGGCTTTGCAGGCGGCTCTTCTGCACACTTCCCATTTCTTCCCCCCCCCCAACATATCAGTGTGAAATACTTGAATCATGCAGGCCAATATTACAATGTGAAAAAGCGAGAATAATGCTATATTTACACTTCCACATTAGCGCTACTCATATTATAACTGTGTACAACGAGCTGCGTCTCCACCGGTTTTGACTTCCAGATCTGCCACCCTCGTACGCACCCTCGTATGCTCCCCTTGACTGTTCAAGCTACGTTACATTTTTGCACTGGACGGTGCTTCGTACTTTCGTTTTAATCCTGAAACCATGAGAAGCAGCAGCAGCAGCTCGCGTGTGTATCTGTTTACTCTAGCGTGTACTTAAGAGAAACAAAAAAAACAATTACTGCTTGTTCTTTCTAAGATGCCTTGATGTACCTACCTTATTGTGGTATTACCAAGTTTTAACTCCCTTTCGGTGTCGGCAGGTCGGCCGGTAGCTCGTTGTAGAACAATTGCTGGTCTTTCCAACACCGAAAGGAGTTAAGAAGAACTGACGGTTGAAACTTAGTTTTAAAGAGAAAAAAAAAAAGTATTGCACCAGGTTTTCGCGACTAAAACCTAATAAGAATTTAGCTCTACGGTTTTAATAATAAAAAAAATATATATATATCATTAAAAAAAAAAAAAAAAAAAATAAAACAAAAAATAAATAGTGGCCACAGCTGTGACGTAAACCCTACACGTGCCAGTAGGGGCAGCACTTTCAAAGGCTTTGCATTTTCTTTTAGGGGTGCCGACCTAGGAACCTCTTGTTTACAGAATGTTGTTTTTGGGGGGAGGTTGAGGGGGTCATGGAGGGGTGGGATTATTATTTTTTTTTCAAATGTTTACTCTTCCATCACTTTAAAGAAAAAGGAAAAAAAAAAAGAAAATAGATTGTGGTGAGGATGCTTTTATCTCTGGGAGTCCGTGTTTGGTCATTTTTTTTTTTTTGTATTTTTTTTTTTGTTGTTCATGTGATTCTCAACTCTTAATCAAAATGGGGGAAAAAAAAAAGAACATGGCTCTCAGGAATAATAAAATAGGTAACACTTCCCTTCTCCCCAGTTAAAAAAAATAATAAATAAAATAAAAAAATTAAAAAAAAATAAATAAAATGTAAAAAAAAAAAAATTACTAGAAAAAAATGCAACTCTCGGCACTAACAGTGCTAATTTCTCTCAAAGACTTCTCTCTGCCAAAAATCCCCCCAGAAAGCTTTCTAAAGCCAAGATAAGAATACCATTTGCTTTGATGCTGTCTTTTTTAATAGTGAATAGCCTTGAGATTTGCAGATAACGACGTAGAGGTGGATTTTTGTGTTCCTTAATTCAGTGGCTCTTTGTCTCTGCTTCTGTGACAGTGTTTTTATCAATGTTCTGCGTTTTTGTTTTTTTTTGTCGTGTCTTTTTATTTAAAAAAAAAAAAAAGCCGATTATTTAGTAACTATGCACATTTATGCACATTGTAACCAAGTACTGAGCTGATCGATTTTTCTTGTGTGTTGAATAATAACTGTTTTTAAATGTTTAGACGTAAATGATTGCAAAAACTTAACTTGCAGAGGAACACGTTACATGTTTTTTGTTTGTTGCCATAAATGGTGTTATGCTTGTTTGGTGAAAGAATTCAAAAAAACCGAACAAGGATAAAAAAATATATATATATATAAATCATTTCTGTGTAAATTCCAACGTTAACCATTTCACCATAAATTCTCAGGGCCAGCAATCTACCAGCAGATGTCTTTTTATTATTTTATTATTTTTCCGTGTATTAAAAATCCATCTCCCCGCCCCAGAGGGAGACGAGCGGAATGCGTTGGGATAACGATAGATTGCTGGCTTGGCCTTTTTTTTTAGTGTGTTTTAAAGCCACTTGTCACTTACGCCATTGGAAAGTCTTCAGGTCAAAAGGACGTGATGAAATGGTTAATGTTTAACCCCTTCCAGCACATGAAGGGGTTGTTTTTTGTTTTGCGTTTTTTTTTGTTTTTTTAAATTAAAACATGATTTTTACCAAGGGTTCTAAAATATTTGGTCTTTGGGATAACCAAGCCAGGAATTTTTTTCCTTTTTTTTTTTTTAGTGTTTAATTTTTTTTTTAAAATGTATAGAAAAAAAAATAACACATGGTGCATTAATATTCCTACAAATTCCATGCTTATTCCCAAATCCTGGCACGGAATTGACCTGGGGAGGCTGCGGCATGTTACGCCCAAACACACATCGCCCATTCTTCTCATTGCCTTGATTCTGCGTGTCAGCCGATACAAATCAACTTGTGGCTTTTTAACTGTTTACAAATAGAAAAAATGATTGTACAATTGACTTTTTTTGTTTTTTTTTTCTCTCGATTGATGAAGTTTGAGATTAGTGAATCGTGTATTTTGGCTGCTTAGCTTTTGATAGATTTTTTTTTTTCTTTTTTTTGTGATTTATTTTGGAAGGTTTTTTTTTGTTGTTTTTCGGCGCAGTCTGAAAGAAAGTACAAATCTTAATTTACTTTGGACTGTAATTTAGTGTTTTGTGAATTGTGTGGAATAATCAAAGGAGAAGTGTAATATTTGTAACGTTGTACGAGGCAAGCACTTTAGTGTCTTGCTCCTGGTATAAATTTATAGCCTTAGCTTATCTGGGATCACCTTCAAGAGGACTGTGCCAGAACATGATTCTAAACTATACTATCCTGCACTAAGCTCGTAACTTGAAACTAGACAGGACACAGCCGCTTGGAAATTACATTGATGTTAACACTTGAGTATGCTTTTTACCGCCTTTATACCTCAGTTTAAAGAACAACCCAGCAGTGACTATAAATAGCATTTTTTTCTCTATTTTAGCACATTTCGTCCTGCTTTATATATATTTTTTTTTGTTTGTGCTCATGCACTATGGTGTTTCTAACTTGTAGTAGCTAGACAAGTTTTGGTCTAATCTGCCAGTGGGTGCGCTGTGATCCTCGTTAACGTAGTCATTTCAAGTCAGCCTTCTGTATTTCAATAAAACGAAGAAGAAAAAAAGAAAAACCTTATCTGTAAATTATTACAAACAGTACTGTAGTGAATCCTAGCACTGCTGTTTTCAGAGGGGGGGTTGTCCTGAATGGTATTAACTATGCGATGTGTTGCAGGACCACGCCCCCGAGGAACAACAGCAAAAAAAAAAAAAGAAAGGATTAACATTAAGCGTCAGAGTCCTACAATAAATCGCATTTCAGGTCTCTCTGACTTAGTGGGGCTTCATTTGAAGAAAAAAAAAACTAAAAATAATAAAATGATTAAAAAAAATATAAAAAATAATAAAAACTAAAAAAAAAAAAAACCAAAGCTAGCTTGTGACACTTCCCGCAAGAAGGATTATCATTGTTCTCAATGATTAGCTGCCCTCCAGACACTTGACTTGGAGTGTTTATTTACAGTACCTTATTGTATTGTTCAAATGCTTGAATGCTTCCTCTTTTATTTTTTTTGTTTGTTTTATAAAGCTTGTTATGTAATAAAGTATGGTTGCTCTTAAGGCGTCTCTGGACTTTTTTTTTTTTCTTTTCTTGTAATAATCGGGGATTACTACCAAGAGACAAATTATTTTATGTTGCTGCTCCGTTGCTCTTAGTAAAGTTTAACGCCATGTCCAAGGGATGGGGTAGATGGGCAGCAGAAGGTCTCGCTACAATCTGTCACCCAGATGGGCTTTTGGATCTTGAGGCTGCCGTTGAGGATAAACCCAAGTCCTAAAGGATTTGCACGCCTGCTGTCTGACTTGGACGTTTATTCCCTGCACCGTAAAGAACGTTCCATCTGACCATTTTAGTAATTCTAGAAGCGAGCGATGGCGAAGTGTTCCAGACAGGCGAGCCGTGTTGGTTTTGGGTGGGGAGAAATTTAACGCGCTTGGGACATCATGTATGAAGCCCTTGTGGGTTTATTTGCTAAAGAGAGAGCTGTGAATTCAACAATTCTCTATAAATCGCCAATACTACAAGTAGGGAGGCTGAAGAAATGTTGCTGATCGTACTGTATGTTATACAGGGCTGGCCATGCGCTTCCCGTGACCACCTTAACCCAATCGAGCGTCTCATTGAGTATACTCTCGAGCCCGGGAATATGTTGCCACAGTGAGTTACGTTACCCTTTGATCGCCTCAAAGCTCCTCTCAAACCTGTCTTAGAGCTAGGAGAACATGGACTTCCAAGCCCTACAGCATGGCCAGCGGTGGCAGAACGGTCACAGTCGTTATAACCGTGGTACCGGTTACTGGTAGCCTCTGGACTCAAGTTGTCTGACCCACGCGTCTAAATCCATGAATTGGTAGCGGCGAGCAGCGTTTCTCTGTGAAATCCCTAATTCTGCCCCAACACAACCTTTCTTTGGAGGAGAAACTGGGCGTTTATGACGTTTCATGATACAGTTAGCTCTGTGTTTGGTCGACCCCCAGCCGCGTCTACAAAGAAAACTGGTCTGCGATATGTTTTCCAACCTTTAATGTATATATATATGTATATATAATAAATAAATTGCAAATATTTCCAAGACAACAGTGTATTCGCGTTGTACGTCGGTGACCTCTGGAGCGTCTTCTGGATTCACTCATCGACGCTTGGAATGTCTCCCTCTCTAGCACCTAAAAGAAAAGTTCACAGCTTACTGTCCGCCACAGAAGTCTCGATGTCTTCGGACCACAGAAACAACGCATCGGGTGAGCTCTGCCTGTGAAGTGTATCGAAGAGAATAATATGGCGTCGGCGATGGACGGCCGTCCCCTGCCAAGGGCGTCAAGACTAAGAAATTAAAAATGGCTCCGGCTTCGCAGTGCCGGATGGCGCATGTCTTCACGCTGGTAACGTCTTCACGGGTTTTCATCACGCCTATGCCGTCCAGCTTCTCTCCGTGTTAACCAGTTCCATTCCTTCAAAGTACGAGTGAGGCCTGCGAGCATGGAACTGGGAGATACAGGAGGACAATTAGCCGTTTATATCATATTATCAGTCAGCGTTCCCTCTAAGGTGACAAAAACCCTAAATCCAGCGTGAAGCCTGTATGTTTGGAGCCCCTAGGCCCTGCGTTATAGAGCAGCGCTGTGTAGGTCTAACATTGCGTTCGCTTGCCTCTAGGAAGCTGCCTGCTGCCCCTTATTATTATTCAGGGTCAGCTCAGCCCTTTCTGCCGGGGTAGCCGGTGTTGGCCCTTCATAAGGAATCCTGACGCGTAGCGCACGCCTGGGGCGTTAAACCCGTTTATGGAAAACCATGGGATTTAGAACGTTTTTACTTAAAGCGGTGAAAACCTTCAGTGCTTCTCGAGGAATTCGCAGAGGGCCGTTTAATCGCGGCAGTGCGGACTGTGCCGATATCTGCGTAATGATGCGCGGCAGCTTCGTGCCATGAATTATACATACAGGAGGTAGGGGGCGCTAAAGACCTAAAAATTAAACCCAATACATTCCTGGGGTGACTTGGATTTGCCCATTAAGTTTTTGTATTTTTTCGATTTAAAGGGACCCTCCAGCCCCTAATTCTGTTTTCAATGCATTTTCCACCCCCCTTTCACCTTCTGTTGAATTGATTTACTTCTGTATGCTAACCGCGCAGGGCCACCATCAGTGGGGGGGTTGGTACAACCGGCTATGGGGTCCAACCTCATTTGCCCTTGTGGCCCTGGGACTGGGCCCTTGCCGGCTTTGGAGCACTAATGGTCCTTTTTCTGGACTTTAGGTCCTGATGGCCCCATTCCATAGGTTGAGTTGGCGAGAGGAGTCCTGTTTTTAGGTCCATACTGTGCCTCAAGATTTCTGATGGCAGCCCAGCACCCGCGCATGCGCTATAGTGCACCCCAGCTCAACGCTTTCAATGGAAGCTCGACTTGCATGCTTGCAAGGTGAGCTGATATACACTACTGCGCATGCACGGCCAGCGTATCTAATTCCCATCGGTACAAACAGACGCGGGAGGCAAAAACTGAGCCGGAAATCATTTTGTAACCCCCAATAAAAACACTTTGCTTGTGTTTGGGGCTGGAAGCGTTCCTTTAAACGCCCCAGCACTTGGTGTTTTTGGTGCTGCCGGCGGATGGACGTACCGGAGACTGCAGCGAGAGCTGGTGCAGTATGGGAAACGGAGTCCAGTGAATGGGTTCCATGGGCCAGCTGGACACGGACGCGTCGCTCGCTTTCCCCGAATCGATCATTATGTCGTTGACGCTGCTGCAGCTGGTCTGTGTCCTAAAATCAGCACGGAGCGTTACGGGCGGCCCTTCTAATTTGGGGAGGGTACTAAAAACCAAAGGTGGGGAGGGCATCACAAAATAAAATCAGTCGAGGAGACGTAACATGAAAAGGAAAAAGCATTAAAAACCTGAACCCCTATATGAGAGCGGTTAGACCATTAGGATGCCTTTAAAGGTATATACATATCATTTAACCCCTTCAGGACAGCAGGCTGTCCTTAAACCCATTAATGACAATGCATCGTGAGCCCGTACAAACGGGCTTTGTGGTGAAGGGGTTAATTGTGCAGGCACAACAGAAGCCATTTCCTGCCACTTTGAGACCAACCCCGCCCACCTATTCTGCCCTCGTTCCTCCAATCGGGGAAGAGCGTGTGCACCAAGACTCCACCCCATTGCAGAAGTGCTACACCAGGCCCAAATAATGCATCCTCTCTGCCATTCCTCCAATCAGGGCAAAGGGGTGCGGGAAGACTCCGCCTTTTTTGCGGAAGCGCTCCGCGAGGCCAGGCTAACGGAGCCCTGTAGTGAGGAGAAGCCGACCAAGAAAGAAGGCAGAAGAAAGAAGACAGAAGAACAAGAAGATGCAGAAAAGGAAGCGGTTGGCGGAGAAGTTAGGGAGACATTGAGTGAAAAATGAAACAAGCTGTTTGCTTCATTTTCATTTGATTTGTTGGGGTCCTTCCTTGTTTTTTAGACATTCATACAAATTAACGAAATTGGCAAATTTTGTTAAAATTAAAATCCGTATGTACAAGTCTAATAAATATACGTTATATATCCCGCCTTTTAGTCTGTCTATAAATGTAAAATGCAGGATTGGGGGCGAGTGACAGACCTGCTGAATTGAATTGCAGAGCTGGTGTTTACGGAGGTCACTCAATGGAGTGGCTTAATCCTCTATGAGAAGGTATTTAGCTCCGTAACCCCGCGGGCATTCAGCGTCTGCCAGTCCCACGACCACAACGAAAAACAAACACAAAAACCTCACTTTGTCAGAAATCCCTATTATATCGATTGATTCAGTAACGTTTTCAGAGGCCGGGGGACTTTTAATTCTCACAAGATGGGCCCTCGGGAGCCCGCTGTCCATGCAGGAACTTTGTATAAAAGATGGCCGGGACCTCACCTCCAGCTGTACCTGATGCCTGTATTTACCTTTCATGCCCCTGACCTAGAGCAGAGCCCCCAGCTGCCCCCTCCACTCTCCATCTTCCCTATGACCTGATCTGGAAGCCCACCGCTCAGTGGGACCACCCGCAATATTTGGAAATGAAATAAAGCTGATGATGGAGCTCATTACAAATATGACCGACAAGGAAAGCTACCCTGATAAAAGTTTGAGTCCTTACAGCAGGAGAAACGGGCAGACTAGATGGGGGCCGAATGGGGCCGATCTGCCGGCAAATTCTATGTTTCGGAGTGACTGTGAGGCGGGCAGGCGCTGCAGCTACGACAGACTCCGACAACCTATTAAATCAGACGCAGTACAGAGCTTCTATTTCAGACAGCTGCATGATTATTATTTATCATGCAAAAAAAAATTGACTAAAAATGATATATATATATTAATTAAAATATAATATTTTTTTTAAAAAAAAGTCTGCAGGGTCTGAAAAAAAATCCCAAATATTTATTATTGTTGACGCATGATGCCATTTAACGCGTCGTTTCGTTTTCCCAGATGCATAACCTTACATTTATCTACGTGGAATCTCATCATGATTTTAACCGCCCCAGCCAACCACAACTACGTTAAAACTCCCAAAGAGGAAAATATTGTTAAGAAATTTTTACTTTACCTAATGTAACGTCATAAAAGACATATAAAATAAATTAACAAAATTAACATTACATTATTTTTTTTACAAAAAAAAATATATATATATATTTAATTATATTTATAATATATCTATATTATATTATTTTTTGTTTTGTAAAAGAAAAATTAATTGTTAATTTTCATTTTGTTAATTTTTTTAAAGTCTTTTCTCAAATTATGTATTAAGTATATATGTCCAGTTAGCTAATTTTCCTTAACGTCGTAATAATTTTTTAGCCCATTTTTTAGCCCTTTCCAAACAAAAAACTAGAAAGATTTTTTTTAAAAAAACCTAGATCACAGAGGTACTGAAATCAAATAAAAAGCGCGTTGGCATTCGCTCTCCCACGTGAGCCCACGCTGCTCCTTTATAACCCTGAAAATAGGCTAGGCCGGTACAGATATAAAACGCACAGGAGGCACAGAAGTCTCCCGCTGAGATGTTCTTGCCTACTGAGTGCCTTCAATATTCTGATCGTTTCTAACAAATGGCCGACAAACAATAAAACGGCTAAAAATAGAGATTTCCCCGCCACCGGCCCGAGCTCTATAGGTGCCGACGTCCCACGCGGTGCTGAGTTACTTTTAATGTTCCTGCCTATACGCTGCATTACTAACCCCTCCCCTCTGCCCCGAGCCAATCAGGATGAGGACGGCAGCGGCACGCTGGTAAAACTTCTGATATTCTAACTACATTTTTTTTGTTGTTATTTACATGGAAACATATGGACAAATTAAATCCCCTCACTGTATAAGCCTCTACCATTTCTGCTGGGAGGCTGTTCCACTTATCTACCACCCTCTCACCATTTTTACTTTTTTTTGTTTTTAATTCTGCCATCCAGATGACTGCAATAGAAAAATAAATGTCTGAACCGTCTTTATTAAATCTATTATATTTGTTATTTGGTAACAAGAGAAATAAAGGTCACATTGTATCCCCGCGCGAGGGAAGCAGATGCCAAGCCAGCGGCGGGAATCTCTCCCCCGCTTCCATTGATCGCTTGTGCCGAGCATCGCCCCCTCCCCAAACATCTCTCTGTACCCAGGAGCCGCCGCCGCCGCGCTCCGAGTGCAAGAGAAAGGATGTTTCCGTGGCAACGGCCCACCAATCACAGGGCAGGGATCCTGCACGGTCTGGATACCTCTGCAGCAAGGTGATACGTCTGTGTTCTCAGATTATTAACTCCTCTGATGCCAGCGGCGAGAGATTTGCACTGATACCGAGGAAACGGATTGTAAGCTCCTGTGAGCAAGATCCTCCTTACCACTTACTTCTTAAGTCAGATTGTTACGTTATGTCCTGTATACGCATCGTACATTGCTGCGGACTATGATGGCGCTATATAAATAAATAATATTTATTATAACTGTATTTACTTGGAATATAATGATGTCATTATAATCTGCCGGCAGATCGGCCCCATTCGGCCCCTGTCTTGTCTGTCTGTTATTCCTGCTGTAAAGACTCAAACCTTAATCAGTCGTTGGTCTCGTCTTAGATTCACGAGCCGTATGTCTATCCCATGCATGTTTAATACCCTCACTGTATTACCCTCTACCACTTCTGCTGGGAGGCTGTGCTTCTCATCTACCACCCTCTCAGTCCAGTAAAAATTCCTTACATCACATCCAGACCCTGCGACAGAAAAAGAAAACTTCAAAGCGGAAAGGTGAATGCTGCCTTTTTTACCTGGGAGGGTCCCTTGCGGATGACTCCGGTGGGCTGCTCGGGGGGCCGCTCTGCCTGCCCTCCTGACACCCGCACATGCAGCTCCCCAGGGCCTGCAGCGGAAAGACTTCCTCTGAGCTGCTGAAAGCCGGGTTATCCAGGGAGTTGAGCGAAGCCGAGGTCGTCAGCCACGTCTGGGACGGGCACCAGAAATGCGTGGGGACGTCGTCAAAGCGGCTGAAGCGCCTGTAACTGAACAGCCGGCACCGTGAGAACCCCGCGCTCGCAATCCGGCCAAGAGACCGACGTGTCCTCCATCGCCTAAATCCAGCGGGATGAGCGCTAACCGGCCAGGCGTGGGCTTGATTGACATGGGGTATTTATGCGGGACGCTTACCTGCTCTGGGTCTGGGCCACCTTTTGCTGAAGAATGTGCGTTTGGAACCTGCGGACGATGATAAACACGGCAGCGGCGGCGCAAACGATGATGCAGAACACCACCCCGCAGGCAATGGCCGCCAGGCGATGGTGGGTCATGCGGTAGTCGCAGGTCTGCCCCATGTACCAGAAATCCCTCCCGACCGGGCACCTGCGGGGAGAACACAGACGACAAATTCAGTCCTGGGGGCCACGGGGGGCAGGTAGACAGACGGACTTGGATTTTTTGTTACTGGTTACAGACCGGCCCCCGGGGGGCCAGATGTTTCCTACTCACTGACACTCCGGGTCTTGCCCATCGCGGTGGATGCAGATACCGTGGTTATGGCAGAAGTGTCCGTGGCACGGCGACAGGCAGCGGGCGCTGACTTTCCGCACCGACGCGCACTCAAATCCAACGGGGCAGGAGAACCAGTCCCTGCACGGATTCATGCGCTTGTCTGGGGAGGAAAAACAAGGTCAGAATTCTCATAGACATCATTTTAGGGCCAAATCGTGTAATTAAGAGGATCGGAAATCGGAAGGTTAGACCTTAAACCTAATAATGAGATATTTTATAAATCATCGCTGCCCAAAGCGTCATAAGAACAGCGGCCCTGTCTACTGAGAAGGTGGTAGATAAGTGGAACAGCCTCCCAGCAGAAGTGGTAGAGCAGGGATCCTCAAACTCGGCCCTCCAGCTGCTGCAGGACTACATCTCCCATACTCCTCAGCCAGCCCCTTAGCTGAAGGAGCATTATGGGAGATGTAGTCCTGCAGCAGCTGGAGGGCCGGTTTGAGGATCCCTGTGGTAGAGGGTAATAGAGGGATTGGCATACGGCTCCTGAATCTAAGACGAGACAACGACAACGTGTGATAGACAGGGGCCGAATGGGGCCGATCTGCTGTCACATTCTGTGTCTCCTTGTTAAAATATGTGAATTATTAAGGGCATTAAAGCTTAAATCTATAAAGTTTAGAGCTGAAGTTTTTCTCAGGGGGGGTTTCTGGGAGGATATAATTTACGCTCGCTGACAGACAATCATTTACGGAGGAAGCCGAGGGAAAGGCAGAAAGTGGGGCAGGTCAGGGGGTCGTCTCTCCGAGGAGAATTTACCGACAGGAAGCAAAAATTAAATGTTTTACCGCCGGGTTTCACAACCGGATTTCACCGGAGAATATCTCAAAGTTTATTTCCAGCCATAAAAAGTTATAGAAAACGCAATTTTTTTTTTCTCCGTGATAAACAAAAAGGCCGTTTGCGCCGCGTTTATGCACCTGCCAGAGAGACGCCGCGGAGCCGGGCGCTCAGGACGCCGTCTGCGACCTGGGACGACTCGAAGAGCCACGTGGGGTCGCTGAGGACCAGCTCCTGGGTCTCTGACATCACGTCCCCGGCCTGGACCTTCAGATGAAGTCTGTATTCTATCAGCGACGCGTCCCACCTGGAAAGACAAAACGGCCGTCTCACCCCTGTGCCAAAAACGGGCAACAATAAAGCGCCTCGGGCCAGAGATATTTATTAACGTGTTTCAGCTCCACTCGCAGGGAGGTGGCCCTCAAAATGCAAATGCAACAGGGCCCCAGATGGCTCCAGCATTGGTCAACGCGACAACGCAAATAATGATCACGTGGATATGAGGGCTAAAGACAATGTTACATTCATCATCATCATCATCATCGCGATAAACGTCTATAAGTTAAATGTAAAGGATAATAAAACACTTCAGGGGTTCTTACGAGCGACCAAAATGTAATCAAGACGCAGGATGAAGTCAACGCGGAGTCTACAGGAGACATCCGACTTCTCCAAGACAAGGAAAGGCCTATCAGTGGCCGCGAATCCCACACACAGCCCCCCCTTTAACCAAATCCCATACACAGCCCCCCTTAACCAAATCCCATGACACAGCCCCGCCCTTAACCAAAATTCCCATACACAGCTCTCCCCTCCCTTTTAACCAATGCCATCCACAGCCCCCTTTAACCAAATCCATACACAGCTCTCCCCTCCTTTTAACCAAATCCCATCACAGCCGCCTCAAGCCGCTTTAACCAAATCCCATACACAGTCTCTCCGCCTCCCTTTTAAACCCAAATCCATCACAGCCGCCCCTTTAACCAAATTCCGCATAACACAGCACTTCACCTCCCTTTTTAACAAATCCCAATCCACAGCCCCCTTATAACCCAATCCCCAATACAGCAGCTCTCCCTCCTTTTAACGCAAATTCCCATCCACAGCCCCCCTTTTTAACCAAATCCCATACACAGCACTCCCCTCCCTTTTAACCAAATCCCATCCACAGCCCCCCTTTAACCAAATCCCATGCACAGCTCTCCCCTCCCTTTTAACCAAATCCCATACCCACCTTCCCCCTCTCATGTAACGAATGCCATACACAGCCCCCCCCCCGTCAGGGTCAGAGGTGTCAGACAACCCTTCCTTCCCGACAGTTAAAATGAAGTCAGCAAGTGACCCGAAGACATTCCTCGTCAGCTGAATATCTCTGGGCAGAATATTACCCGCCTGTGCAGATAACAAACCCTTCGCATCATAGCTGCTTCCGACGGGGGGGCACAAGGGCACGTCCTGCTGGTGTGGGCTAATTCTGGGAGAGGGACACCAACAACTAAAGTATCTTTAAGTGCCGGGCGTGCGGAACACAACGCTTTTAAAAAAGATCCTCGCTATTTCAGCACTGGGTTAAATTCCTTAAGGACCCCCCGGCATGGCTGGAATCCATGGGAAACGTTGGCTATAGAAAGCTCGTAACAAGTAATATATTCAAAACAGGTGGATACAGCCTTATGGGCCAGAGGAACATCTTCTGAAGAAGAGACGTCTGAGGTCCTGAAAGCTTACGCATTTTTTTCTGTGTTGACCCAATAAAAGGTATCCAGTTCAACTACAAATAGGAAACGGAGGGTTGTCACCTCCGAGCCACCATATGTCATTGACATCTTATGTAAAGTGGAATTTCATAATGAATTAATTTATCCTACTCGTTACATGTCTGTGAAATTCAATACTCGTCTCGGTGGACAATGACATCCTTGGTTGTCCTTACTTGAGTTGTCTATGCATTTCTCCAAAGTTTAGGCGAGTTGGGAAGCTTTCAGTGATTTGTCATTGAGCTCAACTCTATGGTCCTAACCAAGTAGTCCAGGAACCAACCATGGAAGGCTGGCGACCAAAGAAGAATTTTGGAGCAACCTAAATATTGTTGAGTGGCTACCCATGGTTAGAGTACATATTCAACTTTTTAAACGAAACAAAGTATCACAGCCGTGGCGGCTTCACTCACGTGATGTTGGGCAACTCAATTCCATCAAACCCAGGAACCGACTTGTAAAATGAAGTCACCTGCAAGTAAGTAAAATCACTGGTCAGCCCTCCGTCGGTTGGTCACAGCTCAATCTCCCCTTGGTGGCTCTGTCAGACACGTGGTTCTCTGATGATACTGACCTCTTTGAGTATGAGTGGCCGACATGTCTCTGAGTGCTGGCAGTGCATGGGTGCTGCCCCCTTCAGGTTCATTCTGTAGGTGACATTAATTGTTTGTACTGAAAGACAAAGAGGTTTGAGAGAGAGAACTCATAAACACTACAGCCTTCATATCTGGAACGGGGGGAGACCTCAGCTACTCTGCAGCTCCTGCCGAAACACAACCCAGTAAAGCATGGCTGATAATTATGAGAGTTTTATGAGAAGAAGAACGCCTGACACCCCATTGTAATGACTACAATGTCTTGTGACTACAGAGAAATAGAGTTTGGAACGGTCAGTAGACAATGGCTGTCCATTGAAAGTGTCTTCTGCACGATATATGCTCCAAAATTCTAAGGGTGAATGCATTGATACATTGTATCTAGTGATCTAGTATCTAAGTGATCAGGGGCTGTTTTGGAAGTGGCGAACATGGCATATGGGCTTTTAAGAAGGCTTGCCCTAGAGCAAAGTGACCTCAAGTGCTGATTGACCCCTAACAGACCTTTAAACACTGGTTGCTGCTCATCTACAATGAAAATCCTTTCCCTCCCGGGTCTCACAGACATCATCTCGCTGAAGGTCTGAGGTGTGCTGTTGGCAGGCCGAGGCGGAGAGCTTGGGGACCAGAATTTTCTCGGGGCTTCTGTATAAATTCTCTCCGTGCTCTTTTCCGTTAAACCCACGGCTGTAGGCGCGAGCCCTCGAGATCTTTCTGCTGCCGTAGAGTCCCTTAGTCTAGGAATAAAAGAGGTCTCCACTGTTTGCTGCGTAACAGACTGAGAGGGATTGAGGGTCGTTTTGTGCTGTCGTTGGCTGGAAGCTTCAGTGGCCGAAGGTGGAAAAAGCCTTCCACTAACATCTGTAGTCTCTGTCATAAAGTTCCTCTCTGCCATCTGGGTCTCTGTTTCGTGGTTCAAGGGGTTGTGTGTGTTATCGTCTTCCATCATATTCTGGCCGGACACTGGCCAAACCCACGTGCTGAGTTCCGAAGGTGTCTTTGGGCTCTGATATTCTTGCGTCTGAGTGGTTTGTTCATTTTGTGTTTCTGAGTCTCCTCGGGGTTGCTTGAGGTTCTTCTGCGTGGTCATTCCTGGTTGTTCTCTAGGTTCAAGCTGACCCTCAGTGGTTAGGTCTGGCTTTGCCCGCACCGATGGCTGAGGTTGGGTGAAGGTTTCTAGTTGACTTTGTGTCGCCGTTTCCATCTTTGTTTTGTTGGATGGTTCCACATCAGAATGTACGGCAGTGGTCTTCGCCGCTACACGAGTCTGGGCATTTGAGGCGACATCAGAAGAGGTCTGTGTCATTAATTCAGACCGGCTTTCTGTGCCCGACTCAGAGCTTGTGTCTAATTGAGGTTGGCTCTGTGTGGACAGGACAGCGTGGATCGGTGTCAATGAGTCAGACTTATTCTTTGTAGTAAAATCAGATGTGGACACTGTGAGTATTTCAGGCTGGGACGGTGAGAATGCTTCGGACATCCCTCTCGTGATCAGGTTAGGCTTGTTTTGCGAGGCCAGGTCGGGTGTAAACGTTTCAATTAAGTTAGACTGGGTCTGGGTGGATTGGTCGGGTGTTGAATCTGAAATGAAGTTAGGCTGGGTGAGTAAGTCAAGCTTTTTCTTGGTGACCCAGCCATGCTCTGTCTGTCTGTCGAAGTCATTAATGTTCATTGTTTCCATTTCAGTCATCAGCGTTGGTACTAAGTCATGGTAGGTGCTGGTGGTTAAGTCTGGCCGGGTTTCTGTAGCTAGGCTAGACCTAATCTTAGAAACTAGCTCAGCTTCGGTCCTAATAACAGTTTGGGATGGCGTCGAGGGCTCTGCCTGAATTCCCATGGCTGGGTCCGTTTGGATCTCTGTAGGTACGACCTTCCGAGTTCTGTACCCCAGGCTTTGTTCAGACAAGACAGCGGGGGTCTGCGTGGACACCTCCTTCAGATCATGCGTGGTCACCTCCGTCTCGTTTTCCACAGCTGGAGTAAATGTTGTAGCTGCCGCCGACTGGTATTCTGTGGAAAACTCTTCTTGCTTCTGCATCAAAGTTTTGTGGGGGATTTGGCTGTTTTCATCGAAAACGGTAGCTAATCCTGGTTCAGATGGAACCCGTGTACTTTTTACATACATGTACGTGGTTTGATATGGAAATATTTCTGGATTTTGCCGCGTCTGCACGTCTTTGTCTGTCCTTGGTAGAACGCGAGTTGGTGGTTCTGAGTGGGTCACTATTCCTGGTAGACTGGTTGTGGTGATCCCTCGCGGGAGAGTTGAGCGTCGCTCCGGGTGAGCTGGTGTCGATAGCTGGAGCACGGTCTGGATGAATACTTCGGATCGGTTCTGTTTTGCGGTCAGTTCATTGTCCTCTTCTGCCGTTGGGTAGAATGATTTGGCGAACCGGTGGTGTCTGTTTAACGCTGTAACATTTTCAGTGGCTGAATGATGACTTCTTTTTGTTACTGATGTCGTTTGGAGTCTGTGCAATGTTTGGTTCTCTGGCGCAGGTTCTGTTTGGGCTTCAGTGGTGGCGCCTGTGTTGACTTTGGCGTCTAGACCTTCTTGTGTCTGTGATTCTAAATTGTCCTCTAGGACAGGACTGGCTTGAGTCTCTCCAGTGAGTGTTTCTGACTTAGTATGTACCCACGCAGGGGTAAAAGTCACAACCTCTATGGACTGGGGCCCAGTTGAAGTTATTGCTTGGGTCCTAATCTTCGTGGAGGACTCCAGAGCAGATTGTCCATGAGTCTGTTGGGTAAAGACTTTTGTTGGTGAGTGAATTTCTAGGGATACACGCGATGTGGTCTCGGTGCTGCTAGATACCTGTCGATACGGGTTTAATTCTAATTGGCTCTGTAATCTTAATCCAGTTCCTTCAAGCCTAAACGGCTCCGGTGAAGAAACATTTAACAAAGTTATATCAGGTGTTCCGGAACTGGGCTCGGTCAAGGTTCTATCTCTCGGCACGTCGACCCCCCCGAAACGCGGGGGTCTTGAGATATCATTGTCCCTGCTGGTCCGAGAAGTCATAGGCACGTCCTCCGCATTGCTTGCATCCCTCAGCCGCCCGTAGACGTCCCCCACTCCCCGGGCAAAGTTTGTCAGAGGGGGTTTCTTTCCTTGTGAGGCAAAAATAGAATTTTCTGTTCTGTTCTCTTTCTCCTGTGACGTTTTAGCAGACGTGGCGTTGGAGAAGACACGAGCCATCGGCTGGAGCGAGTTATCGAGCAGGCTGGAGTTTTGTATGAGAAGAGTCTTTAGTGAAGTGCCATGAACTGGGACATTGGCACGCGGTGGTCTTACAAGCTGCGTGGCCGGCTGCACCCCCGACATAAAATGTTCTAGTTTCCGTGGTTTAATTCCAGCCGCGGGGTTCGCACTACCAACTTTCATCTGCTTCCGCGTGGCCGTGGCGCCAGCCTCTACCCAATGGACCTCGGTACCAGCGGCGAAGTTGGTAGACCCAATGGACGCGTTCGAGGCCTCGTCAGGCGTTGGCACGCGTTCTCCCGGTAACTCTGGGCCTGCGATTTTCTTAACATTCTTGGTTGTTGTGGTTCTCCTATATTTGGATCTCCTCCCGTGTTCGGTGCTGGGGGTTACAGGCATATTTGTTGTCCGCTGAACTCTAGCGGGTGTTACAGCGACTTTGTTCATCGGCGTTGGAGGCAAGGAGTTCTGGCCTACGGGTGGAAGTGCCCCGGCCGCGCCGGCCTCTGCTCCCAGGGACACCCTTGAGGAATCTTCAGGTTCATCTGTGTGATTTGAAAGAAGCTCTAGAGAAGTCACAAAAAACAAGAGGAGTCAAATCAGATCAATGTAAACTCAACATGTCTCCTATCCTATTACGGCCGAGACGCCATATTTGGTTCCTCGAGGCTTCATACCCTTCACGCCCCCCCCCACGTTGAATTGCGATCGTTATCCCCGCTTAACAATGCAGGCAGTTTATTAACAATGCAGCCGCTGAAAGGGAAAGTCCTTGCGGAGGAACTAAGGCTGAAAGTATTCGTCTCCGGAAGAATCGCAGCTGCGGCGAGCGAGATACGAGCCAGACGCCCGAGAACGTTTCCAACAACCCCGTACCCTGCGCGTTTAACAACATCACCCCCAACGTGATTGTATAAGCTGACACTTTACAGATTGGAGACAGTTCTGGAGACCCCCCCCATCCCCAGAAGGATATTGACAACTAAAACTAGAGGGTCAGAGGCTTAGATGGAACAGAAGGAAGTTTTACTTTACTGAGAGGGTGGTAGATACGTGGAACAGCCTCCCAGCAGAAGTGGTAGATGGTAATACAGTGAGGGAATTAAAACATGCAAGGGATTGACATACGGCTCCAGACCACGGACTGTCCTATGGAAATTCAAGCAGGTCGCTCACGTTTGTGACCTTTTTTCAGGCAACTAAACCCAACCGGCTCAAGGATTCTCCTCCTTTTTTCAGATATTTTTATTAGTTAATAAGGAGGGGGCCCCAGAATTTCAGAAATTCTATATTATTAGATTGATGTTATTAATATTAATATAATTATTTTTTTAAATAAATAGATTATATAAAAGCTCGATACATTTTATTGAATCCACAGATGTTGCGTAACCTTCTGGGACCTCAGAGGTCTCCCTTTTCCAATTTAATACTGAAACTATTAATGGCCCAGAAGCGTTTCGAGGGTTAATCTCGCGCCGGAGCCGTGGAATGCTGTAAAAGTGACAAAGAATTGTCTGTAAGGATGGACGGTGAGGAGCGGAGGGCAGAGGGGCAGGAAACAGGGAGAGGCACCGGAGGGTCTGCGGCCCCCCTCGTTAACCAGTCCGTATTTCAGTCCCCGTTACCCTGACGGGTCCCGTATGATCATACAGGGGCCCCTGACGGCATTTACTGGGCAGATAAATCTCAATGCACCAGGAGGGGGTATCAATGAGGCCACGAAGAGCTGGGCTGGGCAATTAGCTGCCGCATTGGGGGCAACTGGACAACAACACCCAGAACCAGTCCCCGAGATGCAGTCAATGAATGGAGAGCTGAACAGGACAGGCCGAGCAGAGACAAGATCGGTGATTTCACATACGGCATCCTTTCTCGTGGGTATGGGGGGCCCCGGCCAAAGTGGCCCTGTAATAGTCATGTTGGAAATCCTAGTAAGAGACTTTTAGTTGCCCCATGTGGCCATAAACGTAACTACAAGATAAATACAGAAGAGTGGAAACTGCATACATGCCAACTGTCCCAAATTGATCAGTGTCTTTCCAGGCCCCCCCCCTGGTGTCAGGCTGCTTTGGGGGTAGAATATGCGGTTAGTAGTTCAAATAACTAAAAGCTAAGTCTCCCTGGGGGGGGGTAATTGCCCTTTTGCCCCCCCGGCCGTTCCATCGCTACTGCGGGGAAACAAAGTAAAAGTCTGTTGGCTTCTCTACCCCGTAGAGCGTCGGGGAGGAAGAAATATCCTGTCCTCCTGCTTCCTGGAGCCGGATGAGATTCCTGCGGTCTGTTTCCGCTGATTCCTCAGGACAGAAAACTGTGGCCTTATCTGAAGGGAAACCTGTCCCTGATCATGGCAGCCAGTCCTGGGGGAGGGAGAAGCTGCTGGCAAGGCATTTTAGCTTTAACAGGAACTAATTTTTTTTTTGGGGGGGGTATTTAAAGATTAGGAAAACATTCCCGATTGCCGGGGTAATTCACACCCTCGCATCGCGCCAAACAGCCTTAATCACAATAAACAGGTTTTCGCCTCATTACCGACGCGTTTCGTCTGCGTGAGCCGAGCAGAGGACTCTCTGACCTTTCCAACCAAGTCTGACCCAGCTGTGTTTAAATTCCCTCACATCTACCACTTCTGCTGGGAGGCTGCCCGCTCATCTACTACCAAATACCTATCCCATGCGTATCGCATATCTTTAAGGAATTTACTAGCAAGTAATAAAGGTTGATGTGAGGTTTATGGATTCATCCTGCGGGGTTCCGGTAAATCACTTGAGACTCGGCACAGGGGGGAGACCGAGGTGGTTTAGCAGATGTCGGCGATTACAGGGATACGCTGTGTGAACATCTCACGGCCTACGGGCCGTTGGACTTGTCATTTAGTGTTAGCAGTTACCCTACATCCCACCGCCGCATGTTATTTAGCACCACTTTAACTAAACGCAGCGTTTGTCATCCAAACCCTACTTTGTGTCATTCAGATTTCTTCCGGGAACACTTCATTTGTCACGTGTAAGAGACGCATGCACTGCAGTTGTCATAGCAACGGAAAATGCTGTTTCTGTTTATTTGATTAAACCTTTTAAGAGAAAGAATAAAAAAGACCGATCTGCTAATATTTATGCAATTAATGTTCTCTCTAAGTGGAACAACCCCTTTAAAGCTAAAACCATCATTGCGATTGCCTCATACCCAGTAACCATTCTGATCTCCTAGAAAAGAGGGGCATCTTAGACTGTCAGCTCTGTGGGACAGAGCGCTCCTTTCCTAATGTATTCATACCTGCTGTACCCCGATCTACATGTCTGCCTTCCGGTTCCAGCTGCAGGAAAGGAGACGGGGAGAAGGGAGGAAGACATTCTGAGAGAGTGTGAGAGCGTGAGCAAGAAAGTGAATGAGAGCGTGAGATCGTGAGAGAGTGTGTGAATGAGAGTGCGAGATCGCGAGTATGAGAGAGTGTGAGATTGTGAGTATGAGAGAGAGTGTGAATGAGAGTGCGAGATCGTGAGTATGAGAGAGTGTTAGATCGTGAGTATGAGAGTGTGAATGAGAGTGTGAGATCATGAGTATGAGATATTGTAATGCAGACCAAAGTGTGACGGAGAGTGGAATGAGGAGTCGTGCAGAGCCCTGAAGTACTGAGAGGAGTGAATGAGACGTAATTGATGAGCGAGTGTGAATGAGAGTGTGAGATCATGTGAGAGAGAGTGTGAATAGAGTGTGAGATCGTTCGCAGTATGACGCATTTGGTGAATGAGAGTTGCGAGATTGTAGCAGTATTTTGAGAGTGTGCAGAGAGTGCGAGAGAGTGTGAGATTGTGAGTCTGAGAGAGAGTGTGAATGAGAGTGCGAGATCGTGAGTATGAGAGAGTGTGAGATCGTGAGTATGAGAGTGTGAATGAGAATGTGAGAGCGTGAGAGAGAGTGTGAGATTGTGAGTATGAGAGTGTGAATGTGAATTTATTTACCGGTTATCCAGTCTATTCCAAAACACATTTAAAGAAAGGGGAAGCAGAGAATCCATCCTGTTGTACCGCGCTACGGAATATGAAGGCACTATACGAATCAATACATATAATAGTTGAAAAGACCTTGTAACCATAGGCACCCTGGTGGCTAAATGTGGAACAGCAAGTTAATCGCACGCAAAGGTTTTAGGTGGTGCCCTGAGATCGTCCAATCAGAGCGGTCCATTGGGTAACTGCCCCCCTCGCCACCCCTGAGAGGTATTTGGGTCCGCATTATCAAGCCGCTTATTCCCTGCTCCTGCTAAACACACCTGGATTCAAGCAGACCACACAGTCTTGGCAGGCCTTACGCTGCATTTGCCCCATTGGCGTGGGCACAATATTTAAATAACTCTGTGGACCCTCGCCGTGCCGGAGCCACAGTCAGGGAGTGGAGGGCCTTGTAATTCTCAAATGCCACCAACAGGGGGCACAATTACGCCATGATATAATAATAATATCAAGGGGATAGGTGACCCCAATACCAGCCTGACACCCATCACCCTCTACCGGCTGAGAATGATGGGAATTGTAGTTTAACAACAACTGGAGTACAAACATTGATCCAGCTAGCAAACAACGT
>VKOC01000009.1:2720702-2765343 GCA_009364415.1 Spea multiplicata
TGTAATAGAGCAGTGATCGGTACGGGGCAGTTATAGGGCGAGGGGTCCTGTAATAGAGCAGTTATAATGCGGTGGTACACATACACTCTCACCGATTCTTGATTCTGTCTTCTCTCGCCCTTTTCCCCATTCTGTCCTTCTGCCTGCTTTACCTCTCTCTCTTTCTCATTACCTTTTATCACATTCCGCCTCTCACTCTTCTCTTCCCAATTCATTTTGTCTTTTGGACTTGGTTTATTTAATAGGGTTCGGATAGAGGGCCATCGCTATGGTAACAGTTAAATAAACAGACCTGTACGGAATTCTCATTTCCAGCGCCTTTTGGTGATATAATAACACCTTCAGCACCGGCAGGATGGCGCCCGCGGAGGGGTGAATCTTGAATTTCCACTGCGTTCTTAACCATTTCCATGCCAGGGTTCTGCACTGCAAACTGGTCACAGAACAAGTAAATGGTGCCAAAGGGTTCGGCAAGCCATTCGCCTTTACGTATAATACTCTTGCCCCTGAAGGGTTAAAACCTTGCCCTCGATGGCTGTCCCGGTGGGACCTGTCCAACCCTACAATTATACCAGAAATAAGTTTTCCTTTTCTCCGCTTACCTCACCCCCACTCCCTCCCTGTCTCTCCAAGCTCTGGCAGATTTTAATGTCAGCGCAGAAATGGCTCCCAGATGCTGAACTTGGTCTGCTTAGTGGATGAGATGGCGGAGAACCTGAAGCATTACCTCATGGGAGAAGGTTAACCCCTATAATGCTGGAGGAAATGTTTGAATTGGTTTTAACGCTACAACGGGTGGCAGAGGCACTTTTAAAAGTGATCACAGGTAGCAAAGGAGCTGTCAGAAGAGGGGTTAATGGAGGCGCACTAAGCAGTGCTGGCAGGCCAGAGGTTAATGAAGGAGTGCTCTGCAGTACCTGGCAGGCGAGAAGTTAATGGAACAGTGCTCTGCGGTACCTGTTAGAAAATGGGTTACTGGTGTAATGCCCTACAGTACTGGCAGTCAAGGGGTTAATGGTGTTCTGGGGTTACCTGGCACACCAGTGGTTAATTGAAACAGTGTTCTGCAGTACCTGGGAGGCAAGGGGTTAATGAAGCCATGCTCTTTAGGTCCTCGGGTTGATGGAGTGGCACCGCTAGTCCTTGGCTGCGTCCCAGGCCGCAGAGAGTTAACAAGAAATAAGAGAGCTTTGTGCCGGGGCCGATATCCCAGCATGCCGTGCAGTCCAGAGTCTGGTTTTTAATTTGAGGCTAAAAGTTGGCGCAGGTTTGAGGGATTGGAAGAGAGACGCGTCCAGAGTGAAAATATTTACACAGCAGCAAATTCCAGCAGGAATCCAGGGGCCTGCGTCTGAGAGCCGAACAAAAGGCCTCATTCTGAGGGCTCACTCCACAGTGTGCCTCACTCACTCCCTTATAGTGTGCGCCACTCTCTGACTTCCCTATACAGCTTGTTTCACTCATTCACCTGTACTGTGTGCTTCACTCACTCGCTTCCCTATACAGTGTGCTCCACTCACTCATTCCCCTATACAGTGTGCTCCACTCACTCATTCCCCTATACAGTGTGCTCCACTCACTCATTCCCCTATACAGTGTGCGCCACTCACTCATTCCCCTATACAATGTGCTCCACTCACTCATTCCCCTATACAGTGTGCTCCACTCCCTTCCCCCCTATTCTCTGTGCTTTACCTCCACCCCGTGGAAACCTATAAGATATATCATTCATATGTTTGTAATGAGGCTTGGAATAGAGGAATATTTTCCTTTTCCCAGCCAGTTATCACCAGCTACAGATATCACATCAGCCGAGGTCCTTCACATCCTACAACCCCAAACATTTCTCTTCTCATTATACTCATTATACCTGTTATTTACTTATTATACCTGTTATTTACTCATTATACCTGTTATTTACTCATTATACATGTTATTTACTGAAATTAAGCAGCCTGTTGACCACATCAGGAGCGCCCCAGATACCCCAGAGTGAGAAACTCCAGTGTATTGCTGGCTCTAAGCTGTAGGCCTCAGTTTAGAGCCTCACTTAGTTGTGCCGCTCTGGCAGTGTGAGCGTTGCTCGGATGGTGGAACCATGGTAAGAGCTCATTGAGTAATGTCCAAGAGAAGGGCCATATCCTAGGCATGCGTACGTTTCTTCACTGTGTTAACCTCTACTACTCCTGGAAGGCTCTTCTCCATAATTCTTTATGACCTATGACCTCTCATCCTTCTATTCCTCCTCACCTTCAATATACCTCTCTCTCCTCTCTCACACACTCCCTCTCTCTCTCTGGCCATCACCCCCGAGACCCTGACCTAAAACCTTAGTAATGCCAGCCACTTCCCCGTGTCTTGCGCTCACTACTGTTATTTATTGTGTTTAATGCCCACGTTTAATATCAGTTCAAGTTTACACCGAAAGGACACAAAACCTCCGTAGGGTCCAGGTGTAGAACCGACGGCAGTCTCTTTCTTTGCCCCCATTTTGCAGATCTCCCCTCTCTCCCTCTCTTTCTCTTTCCCTCTCTTTCTCTGCAGTCAGTTTTTTTTCCCCTGTCTCATGCCTCTGTTTTTTCTGCCCCCCACCCCCTTGATATTCGGATAATATCTCTCTCCTTCACAGAGAGACCTTTCTTTCCTTGTAATATAAAACATCCCCTCAGGATGCACACACCTGCCTCCCCTCCCTGCAGCTCGCTCCCCGCACGCTTGCCACAGATTAGCCGACGACCTCCTGCCCGGTCGGGATAATCACTTCCAGATCCCCCCCCCATCCCCCTGCTCTAGATTACCCCCACACACCAGAACTCTGCCTGTGTAGGTTCAGCTCATTCGTGCTGAAAGGACTTTCTGGCAGTAGTAGGTCAAGAGAAACGGTAGTGTTGCACCCATCAAAAAAATGTAAAGAAAAACTCCAGTAAGAGACATCTGAAATAAATTTTAGCAAGCCTTCGCCCTCCCCTGTCTTAATATAAGTCCGTCCTCGAGAGCCACAAACGCTGCAGGAATTATATGTATCCCCCGAAAATAAATTCTTCATCAATTCTTCGCTCAAGTCGGGATCATCCAAAAAATTGTGGCCCTCGAGGGCTGGAGTTAGACGGTATGCATCCTAGACCCTCTTGGGTCCTTAGTGTTACAGGGTTAGCTTAACCTCCACCCCTGACCATTTTGAAGGGAGTGTATTTATGCAGGCAGGGGGTCCATGCCTTTTACCCTACCTAGGGCCTGAAAGGCTCATACAGTGGCTTTCATGAAAGGGCGATGCTCTCCAGGGCACTCGAGAAGGGTGGCTTGGCTTATGGGTTTTCTGGAGACGCCATGACTCCAAAAAGCAAAGATACAGGTTCTGCATCAGGATGCATCAAACTGATTTGGTCTGAGCGTCAACTGGAAATGTTGAGGCAGAATAGAAGTACAATAACCCAATGCCTTCTCTCTTTCTAGAGGAGTTAACCTTTGAGGGCCACAAGAATATTGCAGATTTTAAATCCCCCACCTCCGCTCCTTTCCTGCTCTGAAAATGGGACTTTCCAGATTCCTCGGTTCTTCTATGAGGTCCCACATACCGCCCCCCCCATCCCTTCCACCGGGGAGATTTTGGTCTGATTGCTCCAACAGATGAGCGGATACCTCGGTTTTTCCCCTTACTTTTATAAGTAGGAAAAAATGAAAGTGAGGTCTTGGCAGACGGGGAGGACCCGTTAAGGGATACATACCATTTCATAGTGCGTGTATGCATGTGTCCTGCCTAAGGGTTATTGTAGAACAGAACTGCCCAACCTGAGCCAAGATGTGGCCAACAAGTCTTCCAAACGGCTTCTAGACTGTCTGATGTCTCTATAGAGACTAAAATAATATTTTATTGGGCCCAGCACTGGCAGAAGCTTACATATGGTAAACTTCTGTAGATGACCCCTATAGATGCTCTACTTTTTGGGGCCTCACCCTTAGCCACCTGGATGCAGTATACTCTGCGCATTAAGCAGACACGTCATGAGTTGTGTGGCTCTGTGTCTTGATCATGCATCGATATGTTGAGTAAAGAAGCTAGCTGACAAAAATAAATTACACCATGTTTATTACTAAGTCTCTTACTCATTTATTTGGTAATTTGTTCTAAAACCCACTGATGAAAGTAGAAGAGGGTTGGAAATATCAAGAAATATGCACCTAAGCATAACGAGGTTCATGGCAATTTGTGTGTTCTATTTGTTAACATCTTTTGGCATTGAAATTGTTGTTACGTGATACAGATTCAGCGTGAGATTCCATTATTGAGCCTCATCAAGATAAAAACCACAAACACCAGGGTTATAAGAAAAATTCAATTTTTATTACATGGCGGCTGGTCCCATATCCTTGTGCAGATCGCTACAATATGGCGCCACCTTGTCCAGCAATCGGTGCCTTGTACAAAAACAACCCCAAATTAATATGACACTTTATGTTAGACCAGCCTAGATATTAACATCTTAGTTTTGCAAAGTATTGGTGGTGGTGGGGGGTACATTGTTCTGCCAAAATGTATAGGTTTGTACTAGGCAGCAAAGACCTCAAGCATCTTCTCTTCTACTCCTTTTAAGGGGCGTTCAAAGCACCCCGGTAGTTTTCAGTGCATGAGCCCCCTAAGCTTTAGTCAAAGGATGGGCAAAGTGCATCCCTCTTGTTTTTGGCAAACTACAAATCCCATGATGCCACGGGGCTGCAGATTGGGCCCTTTATCACGCAATGGTTTGCCAGACAGCAATGATCTCATACGCCCTTAGTATGTTTAATTAAAGTTTGTAAACAGGTTCGTGTAGAACATACCAAGGTAAGGTCTATAATGCGAGAAGCTGGTTTCCTCGCCTCCAGTTGAGTTCTCTTGTCAAGCTGTCATCAGTAAGTTCCTGAACAGAGTACTTTGTTTTCGGAGGAGAACCGATTCCTCGTTTTAAAGTCCACTTAGACAGCACAGCTGTTCCTGGGCATGCCACCCAGTAAGTTCAGACCTTATGGCAGAGGGAAAGTATTTCAGGTCTTTTCCCTCTGTTTGATACTGAATTTGGTCCAAGGAAGGTAGTTGGCACACAAAGTACCAGCATTCCTCTTAGAAATATGAGTGAGGTAGCCTACCTATAGTGTGGTCATTGTTGTTCCCAAGCCTTGTAGGATCCATGAGTGGCTCCTCCGATTCCACGCCTTTCCTCTGTGGCCCAACTGGACTTTCGGACAGTTTTTTAAGTTCCCCCTTTCCATCTAGGCCTTTTTTTACTCCTTCCATCTCCAGAGGCCCCACATCCTCTCCTGCGTGGCCCTTTCTGTTTCTTCTCTTTGCATAACAAATTGCACTTGCCACGGCAATGGACAAGAGGATCCCGGCAGCCACAGCGGGCACTAATACTAGAGTCAGGTTGCCATCTTGTGTGTGGTTTACATGGGCACTGGATTGTGGTGATTCTAATGCCGTCTGAGCTTCCGTGCACAGCTCATCATCAATACCCCCCTCACCAAGAGTTCCTAGGCAAAGCTTGTAGGTGCTGTTAGGTGCGAGGGCCCTGACGGTGTATTCAGAGAGAGCTGGAGGAAGACTGTAGATAAGAGGTCGGCGGTCTGACCCAGAAAGGTTCCTAAGAGTGAGTTTGATTCCCCGTATATGTTTTTTGGTTCGACTGTAACTTTGAAGGTCCACCTGGATTGAACTGCCTGTTACGGCGAGAATTTGTAGCTGTAGGGAAGGCTGTATGGAAACAGCAGCCGTTGTCAGAGTGCCCATCTCACAATACACACCATAAAATCCATCAAGGCATTCACAAACCACTTCTCCATTGTGATCAAGATGGCAAATGCCATCGTTTAAGCAGGTGTGGGGTGGGCACTGCTGGTCTTTGAAACTAAACTGATCTGTAGGAATTGGGTCCTCTTCAGTTGGGTGGTCGGATAAAGTGGTGGTGGTGAGGGATGTGGTGGGTTCATCTTTAGGCAACGGCAATGTAGTCGTTGGCAAATGAGTGGTGGTGCTGGGTGTCATAGTGGTAGGCACAAGGACTGTTGTCGGAGCTGGGCATCCGTACTCAAAGTCACGTAACTGACGCAAGATCTTGCCGGCATTCTTTGGGGGGAAGTGGCAACGAGTCTCGTCTGAACGTTGCAGATTGACCCCACTGACCCTGAGCCATTCAGCTAACCAGCCTAGTAAGCACACACAGTTGAAAGGATTTTGCGCTAGGCTTAACGAACGTAGACGAGGGCAAGAGCTGAATAGCCCCTTTGGAAGAGTGTGTAGGCTTAGCCCACTTAAATCCAGCTCCTGTAGTGCAGGGTGGCTTGAAAATTCATCTGTTTGTAGTTGAGAAATGCCAGTATTGCCAGCTAAGTTGAGCTTAGTTAAATCACGCAGCCCAGCGGGCACCCTGTCGAGATTATTTTCAGAGAGGTCGAGTTCATGAAGATTTTTGAGGCCGTTGAACAGTTCTTCTGGGACCTCACTCAACCCAAGACCAGCCAAGCGAAGGGTCTCGATGTTTGTTGCATGGAAGACGCCAGTTTGGATGGAAGTGATTGCATTGTAGCTTAGATCTAGTAGCAGAAGTTGAGGCAGGGAGAACGCTGGGGGCTCCATCAACAAATTACCCCTCAATTTAAGTTCTAACAAGTTCTCAAGGCCTTTAAAAGCATCTGGGTGGATGCTGCGAATGCGGTTTCCATTCAGGTAGAGTCTTTCCAGCCGTCCCAGCCCTTGAAACGTATCGTCGGAGATCTCACTCAGTTGGTTGGATGAGAGATCCAGGTTGCTGAGGTTTGCCAAGCTCTTGAAGACTCCACCAGGCAGACTAGACAATTGGTTGTGTGACAGATCTAGAAGTTGCAAGTCCCACAGGCCGTTGAAGCTACTCTCTTCCACGGAGCTGATGCCATTCTCAAAGAGGTAAAGGTTAATGGTGTTCTGGGGTACCCTGCTGGGGAAGTTGTGATTCTTGCGACTGAGGCAGAAGACGGTCCGCGGCTGGTTGCACTGGCAACCTCCGGGGCAACTCTGAACGAGTCTGCAGTGTACGGAGATCAGTATAACAACCCACACCTTCAGATGCAACATGATTCAGTGTCTGGAACAAAAAAAAGAACCAATTATTGTCAGCAACATTCTTGTAACATTGAATTCAGTGCAAGTTTACAAGCGACTGTGCTTTGCAACAGTGTATGGGTTGATTTACCAAAAGCGTTCAATGGTTTGAATGCAGATCTGCAGTATCGGTTTCCTTTTAGGATCCAGAATGAAATGGTTAATTTCTAGTTTTGTCCTTATCATTTTTGCCTTAATGACCTTTCACCTCCAGCTTAAGGAAGGCTTGTGCCTGTCAGACCATGCCCTCTATGAATAAACAGAGTCCCTCTGGTATGCAGACCCCTGCCCCTTCCTATCTGTCACTATTCAGAAGGTGACAGAAACAAACAAAGAACTCATGGCCCAGGTAGGCCACCTATTGTGAAGTCCTAGGCTTTTAACTGCGTAAAAAAAAAAAAAAAAACAGAGTCCCTTTTAACCTATAGAGTGCCAGAAAATCTGCTCGGGGCTTGTGTTAAGTACTCCGGCACTGCATGGGATAAAAGGGGACACTGATATCCCCCAGATATCTGTGCACGTGCCTCTACGTGTAGATATCTGTGTTCCTGTGCCAGTACACGCAGTGTTAACGCGGGGCAGGTAATATTCTAAGGAATGTGCAGCTGGGGGGGGGACGGAGGTGAGAGCAGCGGAGGGGATACCAGAGGAGTCAGGCCAGAGATGTTGCAGATGGTGAATGGGGAGGAGGAGGGCTGCCTGGTAATTAGCATCTGGGGGGGCGCACATCTTGTGTGTCTGGAAATGAAGTTGTATGTGTGTGGGGTGGGGGGGGGAGTCCTGTCTGGAGAGACAAAAATAAACCAGCCTAACTTTTTTCTGTTTAGAAAATACTTTTTGAAACAATTTTCGCTGTACACAAGAAATATAGTTATTATTGTTTTTTTATTGACTTATATGTAGCGCCATCATATTCAGTAGCGCTGTACAGTGGCTAAACAGGACATAACAATTCTGGCTTACAGAACCAAATGGTAAGGAGGACCCTGTTTAAACAATCTAGAAGAAAAAATTCTAGGAGCCGGCAGCGTATATTTTTGATGAGGTATACAGGAGAGAATATTTATTTTGGCCAAGGGGCTGCGGTATCTTGATTTAATCCATACATATTGTGTAGTTCTGGAAAAAGAGTGATTTATACCCACCTTCCCTATGCGGCAGGACAGTGCCTGTCTGGACAGAAGAATGTCCTAAAAAGGGTCCTATTAAGATAATGCATATATATGGCTTTACTGCCCTGGGGGGTCTTGGTACCATCTGCAGCCATTAAACCCTGCAGGTCGCTGCATGCTGGACCTTCTGATCTGCAGAGCCAGACCCTCCCTCCCGAATATACGGCCAGACATAACCCTTTGGGGACTGTAAGGACTCCCAGGAGGCTCAGCCAAAGATATGGCCAAGAGGTTACCATTTTAGTGCTGGAGCAATGGGCTGAATGGGTTCAGTGCCAGCTATTTTTTAATAGCATTCCCTCCGCTTCATTTGTGGCTTCCACAGTTATTTGCACCCCCAAATCCTTTAAAGGATCCCCCGTAGCCTTTTATTACATTATATCTCTATTTAATCGGGGGGGGGGACAACCAGCGGAAAAATCCAAAAACTCCATTCTACAATAACTTACGCGCATGCAATAAATGAGCAGCCGGGCCCCATATATTCCCCCATCAGTTCCCCTATGTCAACATTTGAACAGTTGGAGTGACCTTGAACAGTTGGAGTCACCAGGAGGTGAAGGGGTTAACACCACAAAAGCCTAGGGTCATTGAGCCCAGCTCTGTTCCTAGATAAGGAGAATAAACTTTTGGCCGGTGACACAGAGACGCATCACCCGCATCCCCCTTCTGACAGTTTTCTGGAGAACATTGCTCATTACCAGCCTATCCCGACGTCTGTACATCATCACGCATATACCGCTAATTATCTGACAGGTAGCAGAGCATCGCACCCTTACCCCTAATTATCCCATTGGATGTAGAACATTACACATTTACTCCAGCTGTCTCACTTTCTGCAGAACGTTGCATCTTTTTTTCTTTGTCCTGCCCCACTAGTCCTAAAAATCCCCTTTCGAGCAGCAGTGAGTGAGGTGCGAGACATATATATATATATATAGTACGTCAACCCTTCATTAGCCAAGAGTATTGTGCATTAACACTGTGCAATCCAGTAATCCATCATGTATTGCGCAAAAACATTCACCAAGAGGGTGGTAGATAAATGGGACAGCCTCCCATCAGAAGTGGTAGAGGGTAATACAGTGAGGGTATTAAACATGCACGGGATCGGCATACGGCTCCTGAATCTAAGACGAGACCAACGACTGATTAAGGTTTGAGTCTTTACATACGGACTAACGGCCAGACTACATGGGCCAAAGTTCCTATGTTTTGTATACGTCGGTACCCTTTAAAGATCTGTATATAAGCCCTCTGCATTCCTCATTCCTATATGGCTAAAAAAGTACATTTAAAGAGATAAAATGTTACCTGTCCTTTGTTCCATGTGATTGGTTGGGGAAGAACCTTCCCTTTACAGTATTTTACTCTCTGGTCCCAGGAAACAAAGTAAACCCCCCCATCGCTTTTTATATGATAAATACAGTTACAGATCACCTACGGAGACGGGAAAGATGTACACGTATATATATATACACCTTGGCTTCTAACACAAAGCTCCCTTTCATAGGCGAGAAAAGTTTTTGTTTTACTTTATAATTTCCTGGTAGTCTCCACCAAACCATTTGCCCCGATATCGCCGCTGGCTAAAGACGGCATGAACCTGTCTGATTTCCAGATTGCAAAACAAGGCTTATTATTAGAAATAAAGGACGTCTATGTCTCTGACGCAATCGCTGGTTGTCACGTTCCGTTTGCAGACGCCCGGACAGGTAGAGCAGCCTTTCGGGAACATCGGTAGCTGTATGTTTTGGCAGTAAAGTGACAGCAGCGTTAGATGTTTCTTTATATTAGCGAGATGCGTGGAAGAGGAGGAGGCTCATATAAGATCCTTTGTTATAAAGCCTGGTAGTTAACGCACATTATTTATTTTACAGCATTGAAAACAGTCCCCCTCCCCCCCTCCAACTAATTAAATTTGGCCTTGTCTCCTAAACTGCGTTTCCACCGCTGAGAATAAGCGATTTGCATATAGGACCGGGCTATTATGTCACACAGCGACTGGGAAAGCAGATTTAACGCAACAAATGCATTCCGAAGAATGTTTCTAGCTTGGGTATTCCGGCACCTGATGGGGTCTTTTGTGAATAGACCCCTAAAAGATATCCGCCTTCCTGCCCCAATAAGAAAGAGATTGTGAACTCACAAAGTTCTGGATGACATCACTAGCTAAGAAGTCTGGGACTCTACCTTCAACTGCCCTTAGCATTAGAATTCTGGTTAGGTTTTTTTTTTTTTATTTTTTAAAAAAAGGAAAGATTTTTCATTTTTTTAGAATTAGCTTTTTTTGTTAGTGGATGGACAATAAAAAGGGATTAAAATATAATAAAAAGAAGAGAAGGGTGGGTTAAACTGTAGGAGTTAAGACCCCCAGTAAAGTAGGTAAGGCAGATATGATGCATAAGAAACAGGAATTCATAAGGAGGAGGAAGATTTCCAAATTTTGACATTTGCCAAATGTGCTTCTTGAAAGAGTCCAGATGTTTGGGTTTTGTATGATTTGCTGATCTGAAATCCCCCTGCTGGTGACATCATTTAGCGGGTGATGGACTGTTGACATAACCTATTTGCATCACACAGCTTGCACCCAGTACACCCATGCACTGCTGAGGGGTTTTTTTTTGGGGGAGTGTATCCTGAGCATTTGTCTTGACATACATGTGGGGTTGTAATTTGGGTAGCTTGCTTTGGTCGTTGCCATGTGATGACATCATAGGAAATGGGGCAGTATGGATGTAGAAGTAGTTAACTTTGGCCCCTTTAGCCACTGTTGAGGACAACTCCCTTTGTGCATCGCTGGCTGAATTTGACAGCAGATCGCCCCTATTCGGCCCTCGTCTAGTCGCCCGTTTCTCCTGTTGTATAAACTCAAACCTTAATCAGTTGTTGGTCTTGTCTTAGATTCAGGAACGTATGCCGATCCCTCACTGTATTAGCCTTTACCACTTCTGCTGGGAAGCTGTTCCAATTATCTACAAGCATGATGGGAGTTGTAGTTTTCAACAATTTATGTATCAGTGGTGATATATTTATACCTCCTCTTCTGCTTCCTAAAACCACATACCCCTAATTACTACTACTCCCTCTTTTCACCCCCTCCTTTTGTTTCAATTACCCCTTCTACTCCTTTAGATTGCAAGCTCACTAGCCAAGTTCCTCCATCCCTGCCAGGAACTTTGTGTAACAGTATCAGCCGGGTATATATCCATGCACACAAAGCTCGCCCAGGAGAGATTCCGGGCATCACATCACAGGCCACCCTCCACACCCAGTTTGTAATTCCGAGCTCTCCCCGCGGTTCAGCCGCAGAGGCTGGAAGGAGTTCTGCATTTGGCGGCGCTCTTATATCACCCGCCCCTCATCAAAATAAACATGGGGCTCTCGGGGGACAGAGCGCTGCCAATGTCTCACCCCCCCCCCCGGCTCTGGTGGCTGACCGGAACCTGCGCGGCCCACGACCCCCGGATCTGCTACCGACAGTGAGCATGATGTGATTTCCTATCAGGCAATGCAGCCACGTGCCTAAGGGGGTCATAAATTTGGGGGTATCTGGGTACCCTTTGGGTTTTGATTGTAGAACCGGTGGCTTCTGGTTAATGGTAGGATGACCCCCGGCCCCAATCGATCCCACCAGCGTATTTAAACATTTCCATCAGGTCAGAGATTAACCATTAACCAGAAGCTTTCACCTGACACCACTCCGCTCGAGATGCTGGCCCTTTAAGTGGGTGAGTGCCCAGCATGCCCTTTGTATGACCAATTGCTGCCAATGAATTTTTGCTATAGGGCAACACTATGAGCACTGTGGTGCTGCCTGAACTATAAATGCCCCCCCCCCCCTGTATCACCCTAATCCTCGGTGTTGCCCCTGCATGACCCTCGGCACATCCCCCTCCTTGGATCATCTGCATACCGTCTGCATGACTTAAGAATAATCACTGTACCGTAGTTTGCCTCAAACCTGGCTTTTTCTACCCATTTTCTCTGGCATTAAAAGGACTCTTCTTATTAGACCAGTGAAGGGTTAATGGTTAACCCTTATTTGGCCCAGAGGAGCCAGTAAGGTATTGTTGGCCTGGAAGAGATTTAGAAGTAGAGTCTCTCGCTCGGTTTGGCTGAGTGTGCTATGTGTTGCAGTTCACAGAACCCTTGCAACAAACCAGTCTTTGGCTGACTGAGCATGATAGGCGTTGTAGTCTACAGTAGCTAAGCTGCCCAAAGTCTACTCTGCAAATCTATAACCACCAGGGCAACTGGGTAATAATTCCAATTAAAACCCATGTTTAAAGGTCACTGAGGGGGGGCGTTGGCTGGAAGAGCGTGCTAGGAGTTGCACTCCACAGTGTCTGGAAACTGGCACAGGCATAGCTTGAGATCTAAGATGCTGGAAAGGGATTAAAAGACACAGAGAATAAAAGATGGGAGTGGGGGCCGAGCCGGAGAGGCCAAAGAGGGGTTAGGCTTCAGAGAGGCACCTGGAGGAGAAGCAGCGAGTGGGAGTGGGAGTGCGGGTCGCTGCCGACCCTGGGCTCCCATAGATACTTCCTGTGCAGGAACTTTCAAACAAAGCCTAGGGACTAGAAATCTCATCGCTGTGCGGGGAAAGCAGCGGCGACGGACGCCCCCCCCCCCGGGCCCTGCAGGCACAGGAGCTCGCGGGGAGCCTTGTACCGCTTCCAAGCTGCTTCCTCCGCTGCTCGCTGTGTGTGGGAAGCAGACGGCCGTCTGTGTGCGCTCCGCGCCTGCGTATAGTCTGCAGGCAGCGCATCCCGGCTTGTGTACAAAGTGTGTAATGATATTTGTGTAGCTCTGTTTGTACACGCGTGTCATTGCCTACACGTCTTTCTTGCTTCTGTCCGTCATTGATCTTGAACGTCCGTCAGTCTCTCCTTTGTGTGGCCATTGATAGAGCCGAGCAAATGTTTGTGTGTCTGGAAGCCTATTTGTATCTCTGTGTGTCATTGTGTCTAATGACTAACAAAATGCAACATTGTAGCTGCCCGCACACACACACACACACACACACACACGTTAACTCCCAGTGTACATTTATATTTGGCAATTAGGGGGTTAAGACGGCAGATTCTGCATAAGAATCAGGAGTTATATAGACATTGGGGACCCAGAGACACTGCCAACAGATCGGCCCCATTCGGCCCCCGTCTAGTCGCCCGCTGTAGAGACTCAAACCAGTCGTTGGTCTCATCTTGGATTCAGGAGCGATATGTCCATCCCATGCATGTTACCTTCTACCACTTCTAATGGGAGGCTGATCCTCTTATCTACCACCTTCTCGGTAAAGTAAACCTTCCTTGCATTACACGTAGTAATAACATCAGATCCATTGGGCGGATTTGATTACATCAAAGTCAAAATAAAACCCCTTCAACAAGCCTACAAGCGGAAGTCGTGGGGATGTCACTACTACAAACGGCATACGAGCTGGACGTCGTACCTTAGTACATCTCACTCTTTGGCTGTGAGTGCAACTCCCAGTTCAGGTCTGGCTGAGATTGCTGGGAGCTGCAACCAAACAACTGGCAAAGTATTTAAAACTGCACAAGTGGCGCGGCAGACGGTGTCACTCAGCGCTCTCACCTCGATGCTGCGCTACGGCCGCGGTGTGAGCGCATGTGAGTGTGCACTTCACTAAAGAGTGTGCATCCGGCACCGCAGTGCATACTTTCGTTCTTTTTTTGCAGTTAATACGCAGGAATGTGCCGTTTTTGATCAGGCAGAGCTCTTACCGCGATCGGACGATGTCCAGACGGTTAGGAATATGTCAGATCCGCGCTCCTCTCATGCCAAACTGTCCCGTCCGGTGGCTTTTCCACTGGGCTGCCGACTATCTTTCTACTCCCAGCTTTCTTCCTTCACTCCTTCTTTCCTCCAATCTCCCCAGTTGTTGAACTCTACCTCTCGCTCCCTCTCTCTCTCTGTGGCCGGGGAAGTGATCATTTCAACTATTCCTGTGCTATTTGCCTGGGGCTAGTGGAGGCGTCGCCGGGGGCGGGGCTAAGCCTTTCTCCTGCGCTTGCCGTGAAGCCATTGGCCTGAATTAACCCCCCCTTAGCCCCTCCCTTTACCTTACACAGACTGACCACATACCTACACAGATGTTTGATCGGCTCCAGCAATGCGGAGCAGAACTCCCACTAAACAACCAAACAGCGAGGCGTGCGGCAAAGTGTTAACTCAAATATACCCAGGGATTTCACAAAAGAATACGAGAGCGGAAATCTGAAGGGTGGGGAATTTGGGCATTAAAAACTCTGCTTTTGCAGAAGAAGAGTGGTGGGTGCATGGAACAGCCTTTCAGCCGAAGCTAATACAGTAGCAGGGAAATTCATGTAGGCTGGGGGCTGGTGGAAGAATCACGAGTTGGGTTCACAATTAAGAAAAAGGTTATTGCCTCTCATCATATTATCCATCATTTTATGTTCCCACTAGAAACGTACACCACTGTTTGGAGGCATATTCGATTGGATCGGTTTGATGCGGCTCCGTGCACAGGTCTAAAAATGTGATCCTAGTACAAAGTTTTAAAGAATGTGGTCTTATCACCATAGCAACCACTGCAGTGGTCCAAAGCAAGAACATTGCCTAGGTCGCCATGGCAATAAGACTGCTTTGGTTACTTTGTACCTGATTCACTTTTGATATGGAATCCCATTATGTTCTCTATAGTTGGGGATGTCCTTTAAACGGGCCGTCAATGTCGGAGATGAAGATGTGCAGTCCTATAATCTTTCAAGACGTCCGCGTTCCCTTAAGGACGCTATGCCGTATTTATTCGCAAAAGTTAAATACGTTTAAGGGAAAGCAAACCTTCCGGATAAAAGCAAAAAAAAATAGGGACGTTACACATAGGCACCAGAGGATGGGCTGAGTTTCTGATTTTCAGGGTGCCTATGAGCTCCAAACAATAATATTGGCAAACAGGGGCTTATTAACTAAACTGTGAGTTTGCAGGCGCACAATGGCACATTTTAATTCTGTCTTAAGCAAGTCAGCCCAGTGTTACTTGGACCAGGCAAGGGTTGGCCCTTCATAAAGCATAACGAAGTTGATATATTTCACCTCCTGGCTTAGTGATGAGACCCCATGGTGCCCGTCTGCATGCATGTCCTTTGGGCAATACATTAATCTGGCATTCAAACAGTTAACGACTGTTGAAGTTAACCCCCCCCCCCCCCATTTCTGTTCTGGATAATACTAATAATTACGTTCCCTCCCTAACTAAAGCAGCGTTGGTGGTTTATAGCAGGTGATAATAGCTGAGCTCACCGTCCGACCTGTGAATGTTCTGGATAAGTACAGTCCCCAGACATATTGCGCAACCGCGACTGTTATTCCGCCGGCGCTTCTAGAAGGGAACGCGGGGCTTCCCTGCCACCACTAGATGTGGACCTTCTGGAAATAAAAGCCAAAGCCCGTTGTCACAGCTCGATTATTATTTTTATTATTTATGGATTTGCCATCATATTCCATAGCGCTGTACAATTCATTCAGATACAGGATACGAATAGACCCCCCCCGGCACCTCTAGGATTTCAAGGCCCCTCTGAAATGTATGGAGAATTCTCTGGTACTTCCAGGTTAAGAGAGTTAAGTGAGTTAAGAGTTTCCCTTCACCGCGATAAGTAAACGGATCCTTTCCAGGCTCCTCTAAAGCTGAGCGAAGGGATATCTTAAAGGTCCGATTGGAGCGTATGGAGGCTTCTGCTCTGGTTTTGAGGGCATCGCGAGGATTAGATGGAAGTGTAGTAGAACTGGGTGGGGTGGCTTTCTGACACGTTAAGCATTGGGTGGAGACGCTTGCATTGTTTGCGCTTTACCATGCTTTGTACATCTGCTTTTCTTTGGGTAGACGATGCAGTTTTATGGTTTAAGCCAATAAAAAAGGGTGAGCCGAAAGGGAGGGGTCCCGACGCTCACCGTGGCCAGTAAAACCACAGAGGATGCTAGGTCCGCCGGCCTGGTGGACAGCGTGATGGCATGCGGTGGACCATACCATTATTGTGACCCCATGCTGGGCAGCCTTAATGGGCAGCCCCACCGTCCTGATTGTTGCAGGATCACCGTTCAGCAGGGTCACCGTTCAGCAGGGTACCGGCGAGGGCGTCCATCTTCAGTGACACTGCCAGGAGAAGACATTTTATGGCGACACCGCTGGATTGTCAGCAGGAAGGTTAGCAGCTCTCCCCGCAGCCTCCCAGGTGCGTGCTGCATCTTGCCAAGTTTCTGCGTGACATTTTTGGGACCGGCTGGACCTGTTCTGTGCGCCGGGGACAGCAGGTGCAGCACGCGTGTGTCACAGTACTGACACATCAACAGGTGTGTTCAAAGGGGGGGGGGGCGCTGCAATTGCTCATCACAAACATAGCTCTGTCTGCCTTCAATAGGCAGATGATAGATTCGGCTATTAAATATGTCATGCCTCGGCAAAGAAGAAAGACCAGATGACAGCCGAGTGATATAACCGCGTAGCGCTCGAGACGCGCACCCTTTCCCGTCTCCTCAACCCATCACAACTAAGATAACTTATTAACACTCCCTATATCAGGGTGTTTAGTGTAGCTATGTGGCAAAAGGTGGCAAAACTAGAATATTAATTTATGGTCTCCCCCTTCACCTACAAAAGGCTGCCTGAACCAATCAGATGCCAAATAAAGAGGCATAGTGATATAATAATGGGGAGACATCAATATATATATATATTTATAAAAATAAAATATTACGTTATGTTAAAATGAAGGTTTATGCATTCATGTTTAACTTTTAAAGAGAAGAGAGGGTTAAAGAGAATGCTCGGGACGGGCATGAATGCCGCAGTTCAAACATTTTCACCATTTCAATGGGTTTTTAAGAAAAACACAGATGGAGAGTTTTGATGCTCGCTGCGAGGAGCCAACGCTAAGCCTTAACAATAGTGTCTTTATATTATCAGTGGATTTAACAAAGTACAAGACGTTGGCATTTTACTCGGAACAAGAGGTCAGACTGCGAAGATGGGTGCAGGGGAGCGGGCGAGAAATGAGGAAAACCCAAAAGGAGGAATCCGTGCCCAATGAACGCCTCGGACCCTTACAGATGCCCCCACTTCAAGTACCCATCCGGATACAAAGATAACTATAACGCAATCAACTAGAGGCAGCACAGCAATGAGGAGAGCGTAATTGTGATGTCTCTCTCTTTTCTTTTTTTGAAAGGAATGGTTGCGGAAGCATGCGCTAGAACAGCCGTCCAGCAGAGGTGGCAATGTAACATATTGATAGAAAAGCTTGTGCTTTTTCAATAGGGTTGGACGGGCTGAATGGGCCATTGACTGCTTTTAAAACCCCTTTCCTTTTTTTTTTTTTAGAGTTAGAAGGCTTAACCACCTTCATATTAATGGGGTCATTTTTTAGGGGACCTCACCCGTCGCTGCAGGAGCTGAACCTACCGGGTGGAACCGTGCTGCCTGCAGCCGACTAAATGGCATGGCTGGCATTGATCCCGGGGTCGCAGGCTCTATATTCTGCTTGGGTTTGCTGCCGGTAACTAGAAAGTAGTTACACGGCTGACGGTTGATCTGCCGGTGCCCCGCGAGGGCCACAATTTGCTTTGTGTTTCAGTCTTCTTGCTGTGAAACCTTTTGAACCGGTCCAGCTGAAAACTGACTTACGAGGCTTTTCTCCATGCCAGAAAGTACATTAAATGGCCTTGAACTGGTGATGGTCCAAGAGAACCCGTCACAGCAAATAATAAAGGGACAGGCAAATATTTTTTATAAATTTGTATTAATTATATATATTTTGGATTTTACTTTCATAGTTGCCAGCAGTCCCGAGGCAGTCCTGATGCTCGCCTGCAGCCTTCCGTGTCATAGAACGAGCAGCTTTTTTTTTTTTTTTTAAGTGAAAGCTTACTTTATCTGCAAGAAAATAGCTATAAGTAAAGCAAACATACTTTTGCTAAGCTGATCCCTTAAAATAAATGAATTAAAATGTATGGAGGAATGTATGTGTCGATACAGCGAATGAATGATTACTCACCTGTCAAGCAGGGTGAGGTTCTGCAAGCTTCTTTCCTTTCATCCAGAGATGCAGAACTGGGTAACAGGTGAAAAGTTATTATTTCCAAGTAAAAAAAATAAATAAAGTCATACATTTACAATGTTACCATGATTTAAGTCACCGGCGCGTCAACATTCCCTGCTCGTGGGGTTTAACTATTCATATATGATCAAAGTAGGCCAGTGTTTTATTGGTGAATGATTATCTTTGAAGTAGAGATCTGATCTGTCATATGGAGCAGGATAGAGTGGTCACTTATAGAACGAGGAACGGACAAGTCCTATGTCACCTATAGAGGACGACGAGGATGAACAAGTGGTTGCAGAGAAACACAGGGCTAATGAAGAGACTAAAAGAGACGATACGGAGATAAGAAAATTTAGCTGCCAGTCACCTATAGAATGCGTGTTTTATTGATATATATATATTTCTATCCATATAAGAGAAGGCAGGTCAAGCCCTCCTCCTGCTTTATAGGCGAGCGCTCAGTGTATTTGTACTTTGTAGCGGGTCAGTCTCTTTTTTCTGGGTTGTGTCTCCGTAGAGGTGTGATGGCGTGTTAGGGATGGTGCATTGGGGTAGTTGCTGTCGGGGTAGGTGACAGGTGGCTGCACTTCCTCACGTTTAGCAGCGCAGATAGCTCTGTGTCCCACGGCAGTTCCCTTTTCTCATCCGCCTTCCATCTGTATCTAACGGAATAACCTTCATATAAATGTCTGCTCGGATCAGCGGCTGGGCTATCCGTCTTGTGTATTTATATGTATGGTGGGTGGGGGCTGGGATTTTACTTGAGCGTGGAAGCTTTGAGTTACCTATCGCTAAACTGTATTCTCTCTCACCTTTACAAAGAAAAGGGAAGAGCTCCGTGCCCTCTATAATGAGTGGGGACAGAGCGCCATGCCCTCTATAATGAGTTGGGGACAGAGCGCCATGCCCTCTATAATGCAGTGGGGACAGAGCTCCGTGCCCTTTTATAATGAGTGGGGACCGAGCGCCGTGCTCTCTATAATGAGTGGGGGAGCTGAGCGCCCTCCATATAAGGGGAGCAGAGACAGAGACCCTTTTTTATGAGTGGGGGGCGAGCGCGCCGCCGTTCTCTATAGAGAGTAGAGCTCCGTGCCCTCGTATAGATAGTGGGACAGAGCGCCGTGCTCTTATAATGAGTGGGACGAGCGCCGTGCTTCTCTATAATGAGTGGGGACAGAGCTCCGGCTCTCTATAATTGAGTGGGACAGAGCTCCCTGCACTCTATAATGAGTGGGACCGAACCGAGCGACCGTCGCTCTCTATAATGAGTGGGACAGCTCCGTCGCCCCTTTATAATGAGTGGGACCGACCGAGTGCTCTCTATAATGAGGGGGGACAGAGCGCCATGCCCTCTATAATGAGTGGGACAAGCTCTGTGCCTGTATAAGAGTGGGACGAGCGCCGTGCTCTCTATAGTGAGTGGCGGACAGAGCGCCCTGCTCTCTATAATGAGTGGGGACGAGCGCCGTGCTCTCTATAATGAGTGGGGACAGAGCTCCGTGCTCTCTATAGTGAGTGGGGACACAGAAAACTCTTTCCTCCATAATATAAGGAGGGACACGACTCCACACTCTCTGAGTGTGCTCTATGCCTTTTGTAATAATTATGGACAGAGCTATACGTCCATAACTCCAGCATGTGACCGAGCTCCCTGTCATCCTCGGAAGAATGATCGTTTTCCTCCTATTATCGCCAAATTCTCCCACAGACTAAAATAGTTTTTTTTTCTGCTAAGATAAAAGATCCTAGAAGTTCCCAGCAAGCAAGAAGCAAGGCCTCCGGCTCATGAAGCGGAGAAATGGGGTGTTATTTTGGCATCTCTAGGACATGACAGCGAGCTGTCCGGCCCGTTATACCACGAGACAGCGCCGCGGAACGCGGGAGATCTGTCGATGTTCTAATAAAATGGAACCAGTTATCTCAGTCATGAGATGCGTCTCCTACAGAGCGAGAAGGAGCTTTGTGACCTGCGGATCAAGTTGTCTGTTTCTCTCTTTCTCTGCCGCTCTCTTCCATCCTTTTCTTTTTCTCTCTCACGCTTTCTCCCCTGCCTCTCGCGCACACGTTCATACTCTCTTCCTGTCCTCCTCTCTCTCTCACGCTCTACCTCCCCTCCTCCTCTCTTTCACTATACTTGAGATATTTACAGAGATAAATCTCTCTGTGAATGTTTGACAGGAGAGAAAGCGAGAAGTGTGAGAGAGTTCCTATCCCAACCAACCAGGGGTCATAGAAAGATGGCCGCCCGCCTTCCCAAGCTCTGCGGTCTAGGACGCAAGACCAATTAACCTCGGCTGCTTCATGTATACATTCCCATCTTTATTTTCCAAACAAGCTTTACGTATAAATGTTGCATTAGAGGGCTTAATCCTGAAACCACAGTCACAGTTGCATTGCCGCGGTAACACAAACGGCATGGCAACCATGTTTTTAATTAGGCATATTTGTTTAATTACTTCAGCATTCCAATTACTTGCTTGTCAAATATTTCAAAGCATAGCTTTTGGTGAAATTTAATGACCGTTGGGTCGTTTCAGATCATCACCCTCTTTCTTGTAAAATCTGAAATGGTCTTTGAGACGCTGTTGCTTATGTGTTGGAGAATATTATGTTCTTCAACTGAGGCAGTCCATACCACTTCCGCTGAAAGACCATTCCTTGTATCCACCACTCGTTCTGCACAGAAACATCTTTGTAAACTTGGAACCTCCTTCCACAACGTCTTCTAAGATAAAGAAATTGGTTGGACCCATTGGAGAGTCCATGGCATCCCAAGTGACTCTTGGGTGGATAGTTATATCGTTCATTTGAAACTCTACTTTTGACTAAGGATTTATTTTCTTCCCAACCTTCACTCGAATCAAGACCCCCATCCTGATATGGTGCAGATTTCCTCCTATTTGGTGGAGCTGTCACTCGAGTTGGCTTTGACCCCGGCAAGGTCTTAGGTGATGAGCAAGACGGACAAATCTTCTTCTGGAGCTGGCCCCATTTTTATTTATTTGTTTTATTTGAGCCTGGGGGTCAAACTCCAGACCTCAAGGTCCATAACCACGCCTGATTTTCTGGATATCCCATCATGAGCACTCAATCCAATAGGTTGGAACTCATTAAATCACTTGCGTCCAAAGCAAAGGACTTCCCCAAATCCTGGTCTGTCTTTGGCCCTCGAGGCTTGAACTTTGACATCCCTGCTTCAGAATTGTGCAGAATATGGTCACTCAGGCTAAGTAGGACAGAGAGCCTGGCTCCAGAAGACCAGTCCTGAATGGTACCACATGGTTCCAAAATGGGACAGCCATGCAGAAGTCAGAAGAATTCGGCTTGTTCCTCCCAAGCGTCACCATGGAGACTTTCGGTTTGATGAGATACTTGGGACTCTTAGAAGAGTCAGATACAATAAGAAACAAACGTTCCACAAACCAAAATAAATGCGTGTTCCCTTCTTTTCTTTTGCATTGCGTGTTCCGTATGAATACTTTGCTGACCTACATAGTTCTTCCGGTGACAAGGACCTTCTCATCTGCTTTGAGGGGCATCCCGATGAAGACGTCTTTATTATTATTATTTTTTTATAGCCCCTGTGTGTGCGTATATGTAACGTGGGTGAGTGGTAGCTTTGTAGACTTCCCACGGGCCTGTTATTCCGGGGAAAGGTTTCCCAGCCCTGGGGGGGCTGATGAGAGGAGGAGGAGGAGGGAGGTGGTGAGCAGAACAGAGGTAAGAGATGAGGATCTGGGAGAACGGGCAAGTGTGAGAGAGGTCTGCAAAGGGTGACGTAACATTTGGGGATAGAGGCCCAGCAGGAAGTAGTCTGGGATGGGACAGGCGTCCTCGCAGGGATACACATGGGATCCCCGTTGGCCGACGCTCTTGTGGAACCTCTAGAAGAACCTCTAGAAGAACATCCTGTCCATCTAACCGGTGGGGTAATCCAGATCCTAGTGCGGCTTCTGCTAATTCCATATGCGGCATAATGCAGATAGACCTTATATTCATCCATATGTTGTTGAGATTGACTGGCTGGTGGTACTGGGATTGGTTGTAGCTGTTTGGCAACAGATAAAAGCTGGTCTGTCACGTCAGTGGAGATGATTTTATTTTTGGCTATCTCAAGCCATTATTCCCACTTCTTCTGACCTTGGTTAGTTTAATGGGGCCACTGACAATATTAACCTAATGGGGCAATTGTGGACAGTTGAATGTGTGACTTAGTCACCTGCCCTATTTTCACCTATGGCTCTGACAACCCTGGAGGGCATTTGGTTATCCTGGCCTGGGGAGAGTGCGTGGAAGATGACGAGGAGGATTTTTATCTCATACACAGGGGTATCTGATGATACCCGCCAGCGCTTGCCTCCATGAACTGTATACAGCCTTCTAGGACCACCTTGACTAAAAGAGCAGATACAGCTAAAAGTGTGCTGATTTCCAGATACCTCTCTGCAGCTGCCCGTTTGCCCTGGTGCTGTGACTGCAGGTCCATTACTCATATATGTGTGATTCTCACCCTGACGCGTTATCATCATCTCAGGACGCCCCTATATATAAGAGCCCTACGCAGTCTGATTTGTGTGCTGCCTGGGGCAGAATTACATGCATCATTAGGCCCAATGGAACAATAACTATTCACGATCTATGTATGTGACCTTGAGAATAGGACACGGGGGTCTGCGGATTTTAAACACCTGCATGCGGGTCGGATGCAGCACGCCTGCCCCCTAGTGTCTCCTTATGGAAAGTGCACAGAGCTACCGGCCTCAAGGGTTTTAAAAATACTATAAAAGGGGCAATAGGGGTGCTTTTATAGGTGATTACATGTGTTTATTCCAGAACATGCTATTTGGGTTAATTGGCTAGCTATACCCTAAATAAAATAAAAAGTCAAAATGTTTAACATAAATGCTGATATTCAGATCAGTGAAAAATGTTATGTACTTTATTATAATTTATACATCACAGCTAAACAACTAATTGTATAAATAACTATATTGTATAAATATGTATTATCTTAATGTATTTTTACCTTCGTTATTATTTTGGTAAGTTTTAGTCTGGTTTATATTATTTTCCTTGTAAGCTGTCATTTTTACGTTCATTTATGTATCGCCAGCCGATTCTGTAGCGCTGTTATTAGGCTGGCCCAGTATTGGGGGGTACTATAATAGTGCCCCAATTTTATTCATTGTCTATTTGTTTTGTAATTAACCAGGAGCCTCTTCTCTCCACAGGCTTCTCATCCCTCTGTATGACGCCGACACGGGATTGCTGATTCTCGGGGCTCAGGTAAGTCCCCCACCGTTGTGTTACCCAGAATCCTCTACTACAGATTAGCCATCCATAGCCTTCCAAACCTCGTAACGATTCCATTCCTCTAACAGGGAGCTCTGAAAACTGGAATACCTGGCACTATCTATGTAAATTTTATCTATGATATCTGAGATTAAAAAGTCATTTAAAGCAAACAAAAGAACAAAATAGAAATACTTTACTTGCCACATATTTTCAGGATGCCTGTGAGGGTCATATATAGATATGTTCACAAAGGGGGTGTCTTTACTGCAATGTGCTGTCTGCGTGTAACATGTATGTCTCTGTCTATCAGGGTGAAGGGACCGTGTACTGTATGGAGGTCAGCACCGAGCCCCCCGCGCTAATGCAGAGTAAGTCACCAATGCTTTTTACCATCATGTTTTCTCTCTTTCTTTTCTGGTGATTTCTTTTGTTGCCATCTTGGAATAGAGAGAATAAATGTAGATTTAGCAAAGTACAAGACGGGCAAATTTTGCGCAGAAAGAGTGGCAACAAAAAAGAGAACATATCTGGAATTAAAAGGACAGTTGCAGATCAGCCCTCTAGATGAAGCAATGTGGCCAATATAGCGGATCTGACAGATTTCCCGGATACAATATAGAAAATAAAAAGTGGAAATCTGTGAAATTGGGTAAAACAGTGAGTCAATGCTGCCGTGTGTTGGTGGCCAACTGAGAAGGAAGGCAGGTCCTGGAGGTCGGTGCCGAGGGATAATGTGGGGTGATGTCTCTGTGTTCCCCGCAGTCTCGCAGTGTGTCACGGAGGAGCAGTCGCGTGGCCTGGCCTTGGTTCCCAAGCTGTGTCTCGATGTGATGAGCTGTGAGGTTCTGCGCCTTCTCCAGCTGACTGACAGGTTCATTATTCCCATCAGTTACAGCATCCAGCGCAAGGTACCACCGGGCTGCCACCATGCCAAGCACAGTGTGGATTTCTGACGCTTCCTTGTTTGTACCAACAAACTGTTTGCCATGTACACAACGTCATGCCTTCACACGCCACGCACACAATCTGATTACACTAACAGACCACGCGACACGTGCCATATATACGCTACCTGCTATAGCCTCCTGCTTACAATATGCACCCCGTCATTGTATTAAACTGTCATCATTATTCACCCCAGTCTTTATGTATGTATGGATGCTTGGCCTGTCTGTGCTGTACACGTGGCCAGCGCCTGCCGTACGTCTTTACCTGTCTATGCTATCCCCCCCCCGTCCTGGTTCAGTGTTATTGACCGTTCCCCATCTCTGCCGCTCTCTCCTTTCTCGCAGTCTGTAAAGGAGTTCCAGGCTGATCTGTTCCCGGACACAGCTGGCTATACCTCTGCCCTCTCAGCTCAGAGCTGGTGGGAAGGAGACAACAAGCAAGTAAGTGTCCTCCGCAAACCATCATCACCCGTCTATACACGCACTCCCCGTTCCTGCGCAGCATGCGGCAAGCAGTACGTGGCTCTGCCCCGCTTGGAATACACCTGCATTGCACAATGTGCCACGCGTTCTCCTAGATATTAATGCGATCATTACCTTCAGGTGCAGAAAGTCTCCCTGGACCCGTCCCGCAAGCCGTCCACAGATTGCCAGTTAAACCTCAAAAAACAGGCCAGTCCGAAGCAGCAGGACGTTGTGTCGCCCAGTGCCGACCCGAGTGTAAGTGTATACGATCACAATAATCATGTGACTTTGTTGGATGTATAAATGTTTTTTTTTTATAATGATTATTTTATTTTATTAGGTTGGTAGCGGTCTCTCCTCTCCCTCCAGCTCCGTCACCAGCCCCTCCAGTGGAATCGTTTCCAGCGCCAGCCAACGCTCATTGCAGAACATTTTGGGTAAGACCCCGTCCACCAGCTGCGATACCGCTGGAGATACACACTGCTTTAGGCTTCTGTGTTGTCTTCCTGCGCTCCAATCAGTACACAGAGCAATGTACACTGCCAGTTCTGGATAGTCTTGTCGGCCACAGACGTCAATTTTTGTTTAAGTACCAAAAAATGTGTTCACTAATGCGACTTGTTCTTGTCGCTTTAATACCTACAGGTCCCAGCTCACGTTTCCGTCACATTCAGGGAACCGTCCTGCATCGTGACAACCATATCAGCAACCTGCGTGGGGTGAGCCAGAGCACACCAGGGGAGAGTGATGGGTTCTGCCTAAACTACCAGCGCTTGGCGCTCCCATTGGCTGGTCCTGGGGGGCAAGTAGCCGTGTTGGAGGTAAGAGGAGGGTCAGTGGAAACGGCCTAAAAACAACTATATTCAAATGAATAATGTTAAACCACGTGAGCCATTCTGTAAGTCCCACTGCTCTGTGTTTTGGGGGTTTGGATCTTCTTAATTTGCCACTAGACGTAATGTTAGCTCTCAGCCCAAAAGCTCCTTGAGTGAACAAAAGAGTATCCTTTTATTTTAGTGACCATAACTTGGCTCATAATCCCATATACACAAAGTCATTGTTTCCATAGACTGTTTATCTTCTCTGTAGCTGTCGCAAACCGGACGTCTCCCGGACACACTGCCCACTGTCCAGAACACGGTGCCGGTGACGGATCTCACCTGGGACCCTTTCAACCCTCACAGACTGGTAACCGGTAAGTCTTCCCTACCCGCACCACCATGCCCCGGTGCATCTGCATGGGGCAGAATAAGGATTATTTAACCTGCAAACGTTCTTCGCCATGAAGATTCCATTCCATATTTATAACTCAAGATTGCTTGTTATGAATGTTGGACAAAGAGGTCAACAACAGCCAAGCCGCAGTGTGTCCATGCTCTATGCTCATTCCTAATATCAGAAACCAGGACTTAATTTTCCTCCACATGGACCCTTTTTTGGTTTGGGTTATTAAAAGTGAAGGATTGTTGAAAAATGATTGCTCTTGAGTAGATGAGTAATCTGTGTTCCAGGGTTGTTTAGCTTATGACGGCATCAAATATATACTTCCTATTTATTCTTCCGATACATTTATGGTTCTATATTTTTTCTTGTATATTATTTTATAGAGAAATGTGGAGAATGGAAATATTATAGGTGAATTTGAATGCATTCCACATACCGGGATGAACCCTGGAGGATTTGGCTCCCCTTCGTCCCAGTGATGTACACTTTTTGTCTCCGCTTTCGCGCAGGGTGTGAGGATGGACGGATACGTGTTTGGCAGATTCCAGAGAACGGTCTGACGGAGACTCTTACGGAACCGCAGACTGTGCTCACTGGTGAGAAAACGCTATTCCTCTTCAGCCAATTCTGCCGTGCATATGACAAACCTGAATGCTGGCGAGCTCTGCTAATCCAAAACTCCCCCCGCTCGCTTCACAGGTCACAACGAGCGGATTTACACCGTGCGATTTCATCCTTGCGCCTCTGACATCCTTGCGTCATCTTCTTATGACCTGACCGTGCGAGTGTGGGACCTTCGGACCGGAAAAGAAGTCCTGAAGCTGCAAGGACACGAGGATCAGGTGAGCAGTATAGGGGAGCTTTGTTTGCGGGGGGTTGACATCCTAACAAATATTTAGTGTGTGTGTGTAATGAGGGATCTTCTCCTTGCAGATCTTCTCTCTGGCCTGGAGTCCAGACGGTAGATTCCTGGCCACTTGTAGCAAAGACCAGCGAGTTCGGATATACGAGCCGCGGATCTCCGATCAGCCGCGTCAGGTGAGAATGCGGTGCGACGGTCTCTGTAGCATGTTATCACGCCACGGCTGTGTAATAACTCAATGCTTGGCTCAAACCGCAGGACGGAGCTGGACCTGAAGGAGCGCGGGGTGCTCGAGTTCTTTGGGTGTGTGATGGGAAGTACCTGCTGGTCTCTGGATTTGACTGGTGAGATGCGCCACCAAAATAGAGCACATCTAGACTGACAGCTCCTGGATACTTAATGTCCCTCGTATCTTTTATCATAGCCGAAGCGAGCGCCTGCTGTCCCTGTACAGCACGGAGGACTTGAAACGGGGTCCGATTATCTCTCTGAGCCTCGATGTATCCCCATCCACACTCATCCCCCACTACGATCCGGACACCAGCCTCCTGCTGCTTACTGGGAAGGTAATGCGTTCTTCACCTACTAATCCTCTGAGTAGGGTAGGCAGCCTCTTTTGGTGAAAGCTTCTGGGGACGATGAGACTTTCCAGTTTGCTGTGCAATATACAAAAGCGTTCCAGTAAACGGTGCATATGACGGGATCGCTTTATTTCTTAGAACTTTGGACTGATTTTCTACTCTGTCCATCTTCACAGATCCTTCTTGCTCTCCTACAGTATTCTTATGATGATCTATATCTGATTACTGCCACCACATGACACCATTCCCTTTAATTGCCCTCTAGCTTCCGTTGCCCACTCGTTTGGGAGGTAGGGTGTGATTTTTTCATGAGGAAGAGTGGGTAGAAGAGCGCTGTATAGTGATGTGTTATATGTCTTGAGCTTGACCTTGTCTTCACCAGCCTTTTCTTTTATTGATGCCGTGACAGGGTGACACCAGGGTCTTTCTGTATGAGGTTCTACCGGAGTCTCCTTACTTTCTGGAATGTAATAGCTTCAGCTCCAGCGATCCACATAAGGTACATCCGCAAATAAAACAGAGCAGCTACATGGACGTTGGCTTCTAAAATTAAAGCAGTCAAATCCTGGCTTGTGGCTCAACTTGAATAGCAGATACTTAATCCTGAGATGTCTCCTATACTCCATAGGGCTTAACGTACCAATAACTACATGTACCCAAAATTCTCCAGAATAAATTAGTAAGTGCAGTTAAACGTTGGCACACAGATGGGTTCTAGATCACATGGTTAGCGATTGTTATTTTAGCGTCTTTGCACATTGATACTATGTTGCTTTTATGTATATTTAACATGTATATTGTTTGGCCATGTGTGACATTTGTATATAGTATATGGACCTCTACCTCCAGGAGACCCCTTTAGACACTCAGTGACTTGATTTGATCCTAATGCTGCTTTTGTGTAATTCATATGTATCACAGTTGAGGTCTCCCTGACCCCACCAGGCTCCTATGGTATGTTATCACAGCCTTATTATCCTTGTATATGTATGTTTAGCTTTCTAATACATTTTAAGCTACAAACACGTGCCTGTGTTTGGGAAATATAGTTTGCGGATCAGCGGGTAGAAGTTATTTACTTTTCTGCCCGTATATCCATTTTTGAAGCCGTGGAAGCTCTAGAGAAGTACGGGCGGCTCCGTTCATACTGATTTTACATCGCAGGGTCTGCAGTTCCTGAGGAAGGTGGATTGTTCCGTGGGTGATGTAGAGGTTTTGCGATCTGTGCGGCTCAGTCCCAGTTCCCTGGAGCCTGTGGCCTTCCGAGTACCACGTGTCAAGGTGAGTGCTGCATGTCCTCCATTACTTTGGGAAGATGCCGTTTCCTTTATATGGGTCACCATAGATGGGCCTGACGGTGATTAATTTGAACTTTTATGGAGTGTAATTTGGCATTAGTGGGCTTTATTCTTATAGGTTAGCCAGATAGGTGCAAAGCATTATTACAGTGGCAATATAAACCGATAACGATGAGGTAAGAAGACAGCACAGAAAATATATATATTACACTAGAGGAATGACAAAGTATTACAGGAGAACACTAATGCCTTTGAAGGATGGAGCAGTGCATTGTTGGAGGGTATCCATACTTTACAGACAAATGAATATAGCTTTACGCTGTATTCCTGTCTGATGTTCCCATATAGAAAGAGTTCTTCCAAGATGATGTTTTCCCACCATCACGGGTCAGCTGGGAACCAGCTTTGTCTGCAGATAAATGGCTGAGTGGGAAAGACCAGCAACAGCGCAGTATTAACCTGTGTCCTGAAGGCATGATACCAGGTAAACATCTCTTCCCAACTCTGTTATGCTGTGCAGCTCCTCTGCTGATTTAAAGGACCCTGAAACCTAGTAGGGTTCTCACTATTGTGTGGGCACAGTATCAGATAACCCCACCCCTGCTGAGTAGAACATGAGATAACCCCACCCCTGCTGAGTAGAACCACACATCTGCTGAGCCAAGTAACTCTCCTCATGTATCTCCAACCCCGTTTTAGCCACCCTTCCCGTTTTCTTGACCATCCATTTAATTGCATGTGCCATAGTTTCTGTTCCCAAAGTCTCCTCACATTCTGCTTAGAGTTACATGAGATTTTGTTCTTTATGTTTTTCTCTGCTGTGATTGTGACAACACTTTACCTCTCCACGCAGTCAGCAAGGCTCCTAAAGAAGCCCCCATCAGAAAGATTCTTCCATCGTCTGTCTACCTTCAGGAGAAGAGCGACGAGCAAAAGAAAGAGGAGGTAAGGGAATAAGCAAGCGCATGCATATCTCAGATACACCCAGCAGGCGTCAGTAATAATGCTCCAAATGATTACCTGAACACGTAGAGGGAGCCCAGACTGTGAAACCTTAACTAACTAGTAGTAATAGCATAAAGAAGATTAGAAAAACGATCAGTCTGCTGTATCATGTCCATGAAGAGCAACCATATTACTCAAAACTATAAAATAAGGGGGTACAGTAAACGCGAAATATAATACATTACGGAAGCAGAACAAGCTTGTGGTGAAGTGGCTTCTGGGGTGTTCTATCAGAACTGGTAAGTAAACTGCTTGAGAATACGATATACTGATACTTACTAACATTTTGGGTCTTCTCCTCTTGTCTTTCAGCTTCTGAATGCTATGGTAGCGAAGCTGGGAAATCGAGATGACCCCCTACCCCAAGATGCCTTTGAAGGGGTAGATGAGGATGAATGGGTAAGCAAATTAAAATATAAATATATATATGTTATTTTTATTTATTTTATAATGGTCAGTTTCAATAAAGCAACTGACAATATCTCACAAGGGCGTGTTTTGTTGATAAAAATAAAATGAATCAAAACCCAAAAGAAATAAATGTATATTCGTCAACCTCCACCGAGCATTCTTGGTGCCTATTTTGTGAGGATTATATTATATAAATATATACATTTATATTATATAATACATACTTCCCTTGTTTATTAACACAAGAATTCATTAATATCATCAAAATGAGTCATTAATAAGTAATACAAATTGTACTGAAAGATTAGATGGGAAATGAACACTTGAAAACCGTCACATTTGTGATGCGTAAAGCCAATCTCGAGCGTACTTTTTGAAACCTATACCAGGATATATGTGTAAGACAGTTCCCCTCTTCACGTCAGCTCAATCCCATCTTTAAGAAGAACTCGTTTTATAGAGATATCGCCTCCAACTTAAATATTTGTTCAGTTGCTCGTTCACCTACACCCTATACCGGCGCTTTAAATGGGGTATTGATCCTGGGGAAGTGGTTTCGGAGGATACAAGCTCATTTATGGGGGTAAAGTTTAAATAACAAGGTTAAAGTGCACTTTGAGAATAAGGTGCAGAATTCACTGGATACCTTTGCTCATAATTGCACATCTGTAAGTTTGTGAGCATACTGCCACCTTTATACGCGGGGTATGTATACACCAAGATAGGGCCGCGCACAAACGCCCTCTGTTCTCCTGACAAGCCTCTGTTGTGTCTTTTACAGGATTAGACGTGACCTCCCGTGCCCCCCAGCTGCCTCCTCGCCCCCAGCCCTCTCCCGTCTAACTGGAAATCCTTTGGAAGGCAGCTGAGCTTCTGATACATTCCAAGGCCGGGGTAAAATAAACTCAGGACGAGATGTTTACGCACACCCTGCATTCCTAACCAGTCAGAAACGAGACTTCCCTCCACCCCGGGCCATGTCTTCGAACGCACAGACTGTTAATTGGCAGCGTTATTCCCCCCGCCGTGCCACATGACGAGGGCACCTCGCTGTAGTGCCGATTAGCGGGAGCTGAGGACCTTTGGTGCCGTAAGCATTTTTGGAGCTTTATCCACCCAATATTGGACAATCAGTTCAAAATACATCCCGGCTTACTGGACCGGCCCTGGAGGTTCCATTAAAGACACCGACTTACCATGTCAAAGGAGAGTCCATGGGTGGTCCCAGAGACTGTAGAACGTGTCCAGCACATTCCCAGATACTGTTCTTATAGAAAGAAACACAATACAGTCGTATCGGGGTCTCCAGTAGCCCCCTAACCTCATGTTTACCTGCCGTGTAGAAGCCATATATGTTACTAACACACGGGTTGCCAAATCTGCCCCCCTGAGCGGGGCAAGCGCCGCAACTTCTAATAAAATCCATACAAAGCATCTGTGACTCCTCTGGGTTGTTTGTCCGATGCCGCCACACAAAGCATGCTTGTTTTTTTTTAAAGAAATACATCTTATTTTAAGGTGTTTGGCTTAGAAAGCACCACCTATTTTTAAATCATTCCACGGAATCTCTTAATAGATTTAAGAGAACACTCTGGCGTCCGAGCCTCCTGAACCAAGAAGCACGTATTCACGTACCCTCTATGTACTTTAGTATGCATTCCCTACACCTGCAAAAAAAATGAATTCCTTACATTCAGGAGAAGCTGCAGTTCCAAAGCTGCAGCAGAATATCTCCTCTGATCCAGTGTTTCATGCCACTCATTGGCTACTTCAAGCAGCCAATCAGTAGCAGGAAAACGCTCTTATTGATATCAATGAGTGTTTTCTGTGTACGACCATAGAGGTCTCGCTCTAAATACTCGCTGAGCCAGTCCTACAGCTGACTGGTGGTAAATGTTTATCATCCGGTAGGAGATGCTGAAAGGGGCAAATGCTTATGGGGGGATGTGTAGAATCTCCCCCCATGCATTTTTTTAAGGGGGACACCATGAACATTTAAAGGGATTGCTCTGCTATCATATCCATTAAAGTGCAAATGGTGGCTGGAGCGCCCCTTTAACCCATAATGAATTTACTTTGCTTATAATTTTTGCATGGGGCAGGGCACGAGTATTCCCAGCGAGCCCTATGTCTCTTCGATATTCTTATTCTACATCACCGAAACATCTCAGGAAGGCTAACGACTTCGCTGATAACTGATGGGATTTCCGGACTTGAACCCCAGCTTGTAAAAAGGAAGATGAAAAATCTTTATGAACAAATAATGGTTGAATAATTCCACCCCAGGAAACCCTTTCCAATTAGTTCAAATATCATGATTTCATTGGCTTGCTAATGAATGGTTTGAAGTCTGGAAACTTGGTCTAAGAGTAGTTGTGTCCGGACAGGCACCCCAGCAGAGGCATTGCTCAGGGTGATTTATCCAGCGTTTGTCCGGTTGGGGTAAGTGTTGGTATTGTTGGGTCGGAACAATTTTCAAACTTAACCCACTCCATTTTTTGAGAACTTCATGTAATTTACTGTATTTTTAGTAAATACAACAATATCTGCGCTAAAGCCAACTTCGTCAAGTCGGCCTCAACATCATACTTGCCCTAAAAGACCTTGCAAACTTTCAGTGACGACACTTTATTTATTTTGCATATCACAATGAAAAATAGATAAAAAAAAATAATTTTTGTATATATTCATATTTTAATTCAACCTCTTTCTCGTAATTACTAATCACTACATGAAATAATTACACGTTCCTGTAAACCCTCCTACAATTAAATAGAAAATGTCCTAATAAGTGATCTGTATGACGCAAGTCAGTAAAACTCCTTTGGGTTCATATTGCGTAACCTTCCGGGTGTACAAAGAGGGCTGTGCAGGATATCCGGTTTCTATGGTAACAGCAGAGCTGCGATAGAGGCGGTCAGCCCAGAGGCCGCTGTCAGGTACTGTATGCAGCGCCCTGCGTATGGGTGTACCAAGATGGCCGCGCACAGCGCTCTGCTTCCGGTTACCCTCTCCCCTCTGACACTGCCGCTAACCTTGAGTTCTCCGAACTGGTTGCCGGGGAAAGATGGTAAGTGGAAAGCCTGGCCCCCGGGGGCCCCGGTAAATCGTCCTACGAGGTGTAATGGGAGGTTTAGACAGGTTACGTGATGCTAAAGTTTCACGCAAAATTAAGCGGTTGAGCAGGGAAGACGTTCGCCATGTCACATGCGTACTGCTCCCACAGGAGGCTTTCTATCAGGAGATCATGTATTCCATTATAAGGCGATTATATATATATATATTATATATACATTTTGTATGTTTAAAACCCGTCAGCCGTTTAATGGGAAATTTAGAAACACAGGACTTGGTGCAGGTAATGACAGGTAATAGCTGTATCCATTCTTTCATAATGTCTTTTACTCTGACGTCACACTGATTTATTAATTGGTGTATAAGTTGGTATCTGTGTGTCATGTAACATATGTGTTTTACATGCCACATCCATCAGGTAGACAGCCGGGCAGCGCTTATTAAACTTCATTTCCCATGTTGCTCTGCCGGGCATGGGCAGGCTCATTTGGTTTGGGGGTCCAGGCTGAGCATTGTGGGAGCAGTAGTCATTAAAAAAAAAAAAAAAAAAAACCTGGGTCAGTAGCTGGCCGCTGGACTCCTCCACCGGATAATGACTCCGTGTCACAGATAATCTCGTACCGATACATCTGTTATCGGACGTGTCAGGCGTTATATTTTATCGCAGTTATACATTTTAGACGCCCGGTCATTTGTGTAATGTTGTATTTTTTTACCTGGCTGCTATGAAACTGCTCTGTAACTACAATTCCCATTATTCACCTCTGTGCTAGCATCGCTGGAGTTGTAGTTATATGGATTTATTAAAATAAGTTGGTTTCTTTAAAATACCATAAAGTCCAGCATTCGCATAGGTAATAGTTTAGTTAGGTTTGTGTGTTTTAATTTTTTTTGTTACGTTCTCTCTCTTTGCCCTTCTCCACAGGCCAGATACTTGGCACAGATTGTGGTGATGGGGGCGCAGGTGGTGGGGAGAGCTTTTGCACGCGCCCTGCGTCAGGAATTTGCGGGTAAGTAGGAGCAGCGCGCTGCAGAACGTTTTATTGGTGGTGGTCCGGTGTCTCGATGACGTCCCCCAGCTGTAGGTTTTTACATTCTCCTTAGATATGTACAGGAGGGTCTGCCGTAGATCCTTAATGCAAAGCATTGCTTGGCGAGATATTTCAGCCTCTCTGACAGCAAAAGGCATAATGGGCTGCTCTGCGGAAATGATCTCTTGTCCGTGGGAACGTGGGCACCGATAATATGAGACCACCCTGTCCAAATGGAGTGGGGCGTGCTGCTTTTTTCTTCACCAGAGCCAATACGTGGCATTTCAGAACCCTCCAAACTCAATGTTATGTTGGCACCATAAACCCCACCTGTTCTTTTGGTACCAGGGCTGATTATCCTGTTGTTTATTCATTTTTGGTTTTTTTTCCACAGTTTTCTACCTATCTGCTATTTTGACTTTTTTTTATTATTTACACTTTTTATTTATTATCCTGTTGTTTTGTTTTTTTTTCTTAGCAAGCAGGGCAGCTGCTGAAGCTAGAGGCGGTCGAGCCGGAAAGGAATCTGCAGCCGCCAGCAGCTTGTCTGGCATAAGCATCCAGGAAGCCCAGCAGATACTGAACATCTCCAAGATGACGCCTGAAGAGATCCAAAAGGTAAAAGACCCCAGAGTGAAATACTACGCATGCGGCTACCTCCTTCACTAACGTGGCTTTAAATGATACACAACAGTACTAGACCTATTCTCAGCACTGACTCTCTTTATACATAGGTAAATTACATATACATTATACTCGTCATGTAAATCCCATGAACACGTGTGGTCACCAGGCGACATCTGGGTGTCTGGGCTGTCTCTGTGGCTGCGTTATGTGGGTGCAGTGACCCAGTACCCCAAATGTAAAAGGTTTTATCTCCTAAACAGATGTGCCTCTATTGGTCTTCTAAAAAGATCAATGGAGCCACTTTTTACATTGTCACTTGAGACTTGACATGCTGTCAACCCCTTGGCCGTACCAGGGCGGACATGTGGAAAAAAGCTAATCACTCTATGGGAATTACTAAGGGAGTGTAGTTTACATATAATTGCTTTTTGTATCCCAGTTTGATACTTGTACTTTTTATAAGCATGTGTGGAATATCTGTGTTTTTTTAGATTTTGAAGGCGAGGGTCAGCATTAAGAAAAATAATTTGTAATTTATTTCTCCTCCAGAATTGACCTGCTGTGGTCTGGTGTTTTTGGGTTGTGTAATAGTCCTTTTTTTTTTTTTTTTTTTTTTGTGTATTTAACTTTTGAGACCATTCACCCTTTTCACGAACATCTGTTCTTATGTTTAGCTGTCCAGCATTTGAAGTTCCGTGTCTTTTTGTGCATTAACCCCTCTGTCCATCCCTTTATTTATTTAAAGCTCCCTTATCCGCGACCTGCGCGTATCTGGCCAAATTGTTTGTATGGGTATATGATAAAATAAGTATTCTCCAAAAGTTCTCCTTTCAATTTTTCTACAGAACTACGATCACCTTTTCAAAGTAAACGACAAATCCGTCGGTGGATCCTTCTACCTGCAGTCAAAGGTGAGAGGAAACTGGTCTCAAGTTTTGCACATTTTCCAACTGCGATGAGTTAGGTTTGGGTACAAAGGAGTTAATCCATGGTTGGGATTGATCCGAGACCCTGGTGTTTATCCACCTGTTCCCGACATTTCCCTAGATGGCGGTGCACAGACCGCTAGGAGTTGGCTTCTTTGCTATACGCTGCTGTGTCTTGGTCCCTGCTTCCCATCCTCTACATGGACACAAGAGGGAATTATCAGTAAATGGAGTTCTTCCAAGGGATCTGGTGACCTGGTAGTAACCCATTGGAATCGGTAATTCTGCAGAACTAATTCAGAGTCTTGCCTTTCAAACTGCGGTCTAATAGCCGTCGGTGATCCTCAGGAGGGCACATTGCAGATATTATTATTATTATTGGATATAAAGACGATGGCAATAGAATGTTTCCTGCTTCTAAATGTCCTACAAGTTACGTAGCTTTCTTTGACAACTACATTTCGTGTAGAGGGGGATAGATTGTGTTTTTTTAGTTTTGGGGGGAGAGTTTGGAACGCGCTTTGTATAAAAGAGGAATATTCTTCTGTTTCTTTAGGTGGTTCGAGCCAAGGAGCGACTGGACCAAGAGATACTTATTCAGACAAAAGCACAACAACCGAAAGAGCAGTCTAAAGAGACGTGACCCTGATTTCCTCGTTGTCCTGCACCGTTAAATCTTATACTTCTGGCGAAAGCAACCTGCATCTCTCCGGTCTAATAAGCTACAGCTGCCATGATGATCTTACAGACACTTGTTAGCGGTGGGTCATGGGAGTTGTAGTTTATCCTTGGCTGGATAGTTACAGGCTTTTTTTCTTTTCTTTTTTTTTTTTTTTGCGCCTTGAAGGCCAACAACCCATCACAGAACATCATCACAGCCCGTCGGGGAGTATGAAATAGGCCAATCTGGCAGCAAACTAGATGCACATTGTAATTTATAGCTGCAACAATAAAGATTCATTATTGTTTTGTTTAAGAGGCCTATCTTGGTACATTTTGTGATACTTTAACGTTCCGAGTGGCATCGCTACGGTTCACTTTAAAAGGCAGTTCTGCTGATGTGTCCTTTGCTCAAAGTCCATGCAGAGAAGGTCTGTCCGTAAATTGTTTGTAGGGAAGTAAAAGTGAAAAAAGCAAAGGTGCTCTGGATACCGGCTTTATATATATATTTTATATGCTGCTGGTATATTGTAAATCCCAGATCCTCCAGCACTTTGTGTGTTATCAACAAAAGGTACATTGTGGCTTCCCCAGGTATCTACACTCACTAAATGAGATGCCCCAACAGAGAACTTACTGTAGAAGCCATTAAAGACGCATGTTCTTGGGTGAGCTGGTCTTTTAATCTACATGTTTGACTCGGCTAAAAGGGCCTGTCCCACAGAAAGCCTGGTTTTAGCCCATTTTGTTCCAATAAACGCCGTTTCTCTGTAGACCTGGATGCTACCATTGCTGTCAATCATATTTTTCATGACTTTCCCGGCTCAAACGCCACACTGAGCTGATGCTTTATGGCCATGCTAATGAAGTCCTTTGCTCTGTAGACTTTCATTAGTCAGACCAGCGTCCCGGCTGGTTGATTAAGGCTGAGTCTTTGGATTGTTTCCCACAGGCAGTATGATAAGATCAGATTTTATCCTTTTCTTCCACAATATCTGCACCTTATTAGTAAAATAACGAGAGACAAATAGCATTTTTAAAACCAATGTCTTTTTTATTAAGGTTTGTCAGTCAAATAAACGCTCTCGCCTTGGATTAGCGTCTCGTTGGCAGCTAGGCCCCTCGGGCACACAGGACAGTCTCCGCACGCGAGGGGCGGTCTCGTCATGAAACAGTCACACAACTTTCTCTCCATCTCATGCGCATTCAGTCTGAAGCAAGAGAAGTTAGACACGTTGGGGTAGGGGGGCAAAGGGAGATTCGTTATGATACAGAAGGCACTTCACATGCTTGCCTGCAGATCATCGCTCTGGTAACATGGGGTCACGCAGAGCGTTGCTCCCTTAAACCAACAATCCCCTCTTAAATTTCCCAAATTGCAGTGTTCTATGCCCACCAACCTACGTCTCAACACTTTTCCTGACTATATGTGGCCTGCGTCACATTAACGGTGCCCTACAGACCACACTGGGAGGCAAAGAGTTAAGAAATAATATGCCACTGTAAGCCATAACCTGTTCTGCTTTAAGCCCGCGGACTACGGCCTCTGCCTTCCCCTTTAAAAAGAAACCCTTCGATGTGGGGTACATTCATTAACCCATCAGACACACAAAGCACTCGCACGGTCTATAACATAGCTTGTTTCGCTCCTTCAAGGTTGGAGCCGGCGGAGATACTCCTCCTTGCATACATTGTAAATTAGTGATATATATATGGGATTTGATTGGTTCAAAAGCAAAAAAAATATTCTGCTCGCTCTCTGGATGAAGCGTTGGATAGCGGCATTCACTGCGCCTGAATGCTTTGTCACGGTGACTCCAGAGAGCTGGAGGCAGGGAGCTGGCCGGCTGTGTGTTGGGGTGAACTCATCAATCTGCGTTCCAGGAAAGGACCAAGATCGGTTAGGGTTACACCGGCTACACGCCAGATAAAGCGGCACAGAGCACTGGGGTAATCCTTATATCAGCTGAACACACAGTAGCTGATGGGTTTAGGTGACGTGGCCCTTAGCTGCAGGTCCACCATCAATATGGATGCTTTCAGTCTCTTAGCATTACATGTCACTAAGCGTCAGTGGATGTCCTTTAAGGGGTTTTAATTAGTTTATGGAGATTTTTTTTTTTATGGAGATATTTTTATAACTAAAGTCAACCGCTATTACTCCTTAGCTACGGCTCGTTGTGATCAGGTAAGCCAAGGGCAATTACCAATAATGTTGCCATGGCGCCTGCCTCTTACCGGTACTCCAGCTACAGAGTTCCTGGAAATCTCCAGGAATCCCAAAATCAAGCTGTTATATTGCAAAGGTCTGCAAGCAAACAAAGCTCACGTAATTTTAGCATCTTTCTTCTTTAATTAGAGTATCCCCTAAAATGCGGATTATACGGAGCGGCCCCTGTATACCATCTTGGTCCTTTTAAGGATGCTGATTGACGCGACAATGTTAGAGAACCTCATGAACAAATTAGTGAGATACATAGAACAGATAATCTCTCGCCAACAAAAGGCTTTCAGGATCTCCTCCCGATTTTGTGGTTATTGATATCTTTCAAGTCACTGACAGATTCACGGGGATTGTGCGAGTTCCTGAAAGCCTGCATTGTTGGGGGGCTGAATACTGCCTTTGTGTACTAAACCTGTAACGAAAAAAAAAGATGGGGGATCAAGAAAAACCAAAGTGCTACGACTGAAAGTTTAAAGAGCCTAAAAATGAGTGAAATAAAGAAAATATCTTCCAAGGGATTAACACTATCATTTTTTATAATAAGGGCTTTTTGGTGCTACTTCTGCCTCTTATTCAGCATTCTCAAGATACCAAACCAAAAACGTTATCTCTTAACGTGAGACCTCTGAGCCGTAGGGGTCGGCTAAATACCCTACAGGCGGCACATGGTCCCATGACCTCATCCCAGCCTGCTGATTGGTGCCTCAGCTGAAGCAACCAATCGAGAACAGGCAGCCCGGCCTCTCTTGAATGCTGCGAATACCAGAGATGGTGATATTTTGTAAATTAAATATTTGTATACCTTGTAAAAGTAACCATTAAACAAAAGAAAATGAGTAACAATTGTATATATAACAACATTCTTAACTTGATAACTTGACATTTGGAATTACACTGCTGCAGGATGCGGGGAAACATTTACACCGACAGGAAGTTCTCGTAAGAGCATGTGCCAAGAGAAATGTCTTCCCCCGGGTCTGCTGGAAACAAAAACGCAATTCACGGTTTTGATGTGATATGGAAACTATATGATTGTATAGTGATATTCCTTTAACGACAGGGATGTGACCTGCATAAACCGGGATGTATGTATGTGCAATGTGGACACGGAATGTAACATGGATGCAGAAATATTGGCGCTTAAAGGAAAGAGGCTACCTCAACATGCAGAGAGGAACAGAGGACAGAAAGCGTGGCAGAGAATTAAAGCAAGTGGATGACACAGAACCATAGTCTCCAGAACATCCCCGCTCCACTCCCTATTGTCATATTGTTTTTCGGCTCTATTGGAGCATTTCCTGATTTATTGCTTTTCTCAGAAGGCGTTAAAAAACCTTCTCTCGTAATTTTTCTTACAAACAAAGAAGGACTGCAGATCTCACAGTATCAACGTCGGGGATCTGCGGCAGAAATGTTCTTTCCTTCTCCTGTTACAAAACCTCTCTCCTTTTGTGCGACCTGTTTGCACAATTGCCCTGTGGACCTTTTTGTCTTTTTTTTTTTCTTTTCTATAAATGTTTCTTACAGAGAATTTGGCATTCAATGTCTGCCGGGTCTTTTTGGTCCCACTTCGAAAGGGGAAAAAAAATAAAAAAATCTGATGTATTGGCAAAAAAAAAATAAAAAAATCTAAAAATCCAGTAATCCCACCATGGAAAAAAAGCGAGTTGTATGTTTGAAGGCAGAAACCGGCACGTCCGCTCCATGACTGTCCTGCGTGACGTTTGTAGAAGGAACACGACGGAATCACCGGGCTGGGAATGTACCTGGAAAGTTTTGAAGCTGCGAAGATAACGAACCCGCCAGCCAAAAAGTCTGTTTTTTTGCCATAAAATGCTGGGTGCCTGTGTCGGTTCACCGGAGTACAACTGAAAAGCTACGGTCTTCTCAATTGACCACAGCTGGTTTCAGTAATACAGACCCTGGTGGGATGACCACCCATCCTGGCAGAAGAGACTCCGAGCCCACACCAGGGGAAAGATCTAACACCCCACTAGGCAGAAGAGGCAGCCCTTCGGCTGAGCTAGGCCTTAGTTTTGATCCGTCAGTCCTGCCGTTGTTATCCAACTTTCGGCCCTTAGGACACTTTTCACTCTCCACTTTGCTCGCTGCTACCAAGGATACTAAAGGAAGGCCGAGGCCTGCAGCGGAGTAAGCTTGGGATAGAAGGGAGCCCTTAGCCAAGTTCAGGGGTGAGCCAGCCAGTGTCAGCATAGGATTGGGGAGCCCCGCCAGGGCTGATGCTACCCCACTGCAGGCCAGTGAACTTAGGTCCAGGGGTCCTGGTGCCAGGGGTAAGGGCAGGGACTGACTGCCAAAGATGGCAGCCGGGTTGGGAATAATCAACTGGGCACCATTGGGGTAACCGCTGTCTCCAGATGTCTGCAGTTTGGGAGCCTGGTGTATTTTTAGCAGCTGTCGCTGCTGGTGTGAGATGAAGTGCCCGTGAGCCTTAATATGTTTCCTCAGGGAACTGGGGTCCGTGTAGCGCTTCTGACATCCAGGCATCTTGCAGTAATAGGGCTTGTCCACGTAGTGGGTTCGCGTATGCTTGAATCGGTCACTCGAGTTGGAGTAACGCTTGTTGCAGCCCTCGTATGGGCACATGTAAGGCTTTTCCCCTGTGGAAATAATAAAAATTGCCATGATGTCAGAAGTGGGAGCAACGCCTATAGCAGTATGACGGGGCATTCTAGGTAAAATAAGAGGGTTATGGACATGTATGAAGGGGTTATGTCATCGTGGCAGGATAATTGACATGCAAGGTGGGGGTATGAGAGTGTGGTGGGGTTATGGTTAAGGTGTATGGGCATTAGGCTGGAATAATGGCAGCTACTGACCTGTATGGGATCGGTTGTGGATTTTCAGGTTTTCAAGACGAGAGAAACTCTTGTGACAGGTCGGGCAGCAGTGCGGCCTCTCGTTGGTGTGCGTTCGGATATGGATCAACATTTTATATCTGCAGAGTTAACAGGATGATATCTCAGACAGCGACTGAATAAGAAGTACCCCGAGACCTTGCCATATATTATTTATTACCAACCCTGAATGAACCGTGGAGAGGCTTCATGCTGTTAAGCATGCAGAGACCCAGAATCTTCTCCATCTTCTTCCTAAAGAGAATACTTGGAATGTTCTGGATCTTACCTGGCATTGAAGCCTCTGCCCCGGCGGGCGCAGCCCTCCCAGTGACAGCAATACCCAGCATCCTTCTCCGGCTTGACGTGGAAATCATTGACGTGGTCCACCAGTTCCTGCAGGAGCTCAAAGAGCCGGTTGCACTGCAAGATCAATTGTCGCAGGGTGACTCTGAGGAAGGCGACAAGCTCTTACAGGGAGGGCAATAATGTTGAGAATTGGGGAGAGGCGCAGGGGATGAAGCATAGACAGACTTAAGAAAGAGTATGGAAGAAGAGGGTCAGAGAGAGCAACGAGAGCCCAATGGAAGGAATGATAGAGAGAGGAGCATGGAAAAAAGATGGACAGAGTGGAAAGAGAGAGAGCAGGGGTAGCAGAGCTAGAAGATGAGGAACCAGGGGTAACAGATGGAGAAATTAAGGGAATATGGTACCCGAGGGAGAAACAGGGGTAGAAGAGGTAGAAGCAGAGGTAGAAAGAGCGGAAGGAGGGAATCCAAAGGGAGAAATAAAGGAAGCCGGGGCAATAAAGAGAGAAATGGAAGGAGCCTGGGGAGAAATAATGATAGTGGGTAACAAGGAGAAATAGAGACATTGGCCGTAACGGAGGGATGGTTCACAAGAGCAGCGACAAGTTAAGATGAGACAAGAGCCAAGCAGGTGAACAGGGTTGGAGTGGGGGGGCTGTCAGGAGCATTAGGGGTCTACAGGACCCGCAGGAAGCCGACATTACCTTTGCCCACTGACACACCAGCTGTTTCTGCTCGGTGTACTCCAGAGAAAGTCGCTTCTCCTTGGGAGGTGACAAAAACATGGAGGGAGGCAGCTGGAGTCCAGAACTGAGGGGCAGGTAGAACTGGAAGGGACTGGGAGCAGCGTCACCCCCACAACGTAGCGACTTAGTGTCCTAGGGGCAACAGAAGGGATCAGAGGTTAGATCGGAGGAGAAGTACAGACAAATGAGCCGACGAATGAGAAGAACAGAGAAAACAGAGTGGGTGAAAATACGGATACAAGCCTCGGATTTCTAGATTCCAGTAATAAAATAATTGCATGGATAAAGTGAATGATTTTCTTTCCAAAACAAGTGGGTCCCGGTGGCCCAAAATTTTTTGGAAGGTGTCCCCTGTGCCTTCAAATTCTCATAGGCTCTAATGTATGACATCATCGATTTAACAGGATCCCACCCCACTCCCAGGCTATTATGAAGTTATTTTTCCCAACTTAAACATTTGCCTGTACCAGAAGTGATCGGTTGGAGGCTCGACAATGTTCTACAAAGTATCTAGAGGATCTATTGCCCGTACTGCTTCATACAGGGGCGCTTAATGCGTTTCTCAACAATCCAGGTTTTGGGAACCCCTTGGATCAGCAGAGGTGGAATAAATCAGCGGCTGGCCTTCTGACCTGCGCTAAGAGGCTCTCCAGCACTGGGGTAGCGGAGGGTCAAAGTTCTCAAGGACTTGTGCAAGATTTATTCGACATATTCAGACGAGAAACAAATAATAGAAACCAGTGAGAATTCTCAGTATTCCTTCCTACGTATGAAAAGACTTATTTCCAAGCACTTGAGGGACACTCACCAGGGGAGTGTCTACTCCGCCACCTCTCTCTGGGGACAAGGATGCGCGGCTTGGGGAGTCCATCTCCGAAGGGGGAGAAAGACTCAGATCCACAATTGGAGGAGAGGAGAACGGGGGGCTGTCCTCTTCCCGAAACCGAGGCAGGAACCCTATTCAGAATAAAAGGGTGCATTTGAAATAAAGTATAATAATGGGGGGGTTCTACACAGAGACATCAAAAAGAAAGTCCGACACAGCTATGGGTGTTACGCAGCCGCCAAACTGGCCATACAAGTTGACCCTTGGCCATACAGGAGGCAGATGGCCGAGCCTCATGGGAGCCGTGGGCTACAGAACCTAGAAGGTTAAAGGTCAGATCGGTGGAAGGCGTGCTGCGCAGGTACCTGGTGGGGGCGAGGAGCAGACAGGTGTGATAACGGTAGTCCCATCATCCCGGATCATGAGCTCGTGGTGCACGGAGCGCTTTCTGCCGCTCCCTCCGCTGCGCTCTCGTTTCTCCCGCGCAGCCCGCAGCTTCGAGATACTCAGCTTCAGATCCAGAGGTTCATCCAAGGAGTGCATGGCCGACTCCGACACCAGGAGCCCCCCGCGGTACTTCTGGGAAGAGAAGGGTGAATAATGCATTTTTACATAGGTTTAACCCTTGTGCGAAAACATTAACCCAATTCTTGCCAAAGATCTATGGGCCCCTTATTTAGCTGGTCAAACAAGGGGTTAAACAAGTAGGCCGAGTATCCCTGGTATAGAAAGGGTGCTGTGTGTGTTGCCACGTGTGGTTTCCTGAATGGGGGGGCGAGTACCCCCTCGGGATGTTCGAAACCCCCCCCCTTTGAGACTCTGGGAGAGGGAGGATCACCCAGTTAGTGCCATGTGGGGATAAAGGCGTGGGGGGGGGGGGGGGGGGGGGGGGGGGGGGGGG
>VKOC01000009.1:2779270-2793808 GCA_009364415.1 Spea multiplicata
ATATATATATATATAAAATAAAATATATGCAATTGTCAGCTTTAAGAGAAAATTCTACAATTTTGACATCATTCAATTTAGTGTGAAACGCTGAATTAAATCGATGATTGATACAGAGGTTTGCATCAAGAAAGACGTTGTTGGATAAAAATTAAACCATTTTTCACCTCTTAGCTTTAGAAATCTGATGCCTTTTTTGGAATTTGTTAAGATTATATATATATAATAAATTGAAAGAATGGATCTATAAAATACAATAAAGTTTACACCCTTTGCTATGTTTAATGAAATACATTCTACAAACCCAGCGCAGTGATTTCTAAAGCATTCGCATCGTAGAGGTTTTATAGAAATGTCCTACCCGGTGTACCCCTCGTATGCGAGTAGAAAAGGGGCACAGATCCTAAAATCAGCGTTGACCTACTAACCTGAACAATGGTGTCTAGGTTTTGCCGAGATGTGGACACCGAGCTGATTACAGACGAATGCCCCAAAGTCACAACATTGACGTGATGAGAAGAGGGAGGTGGGGCAGGAACAATGACGGTAGGGTGGTGAGTGGGTGCCAGGGGCAGATGCGGCGGCAGGAGCTGCAGGGATAGGAAAAATAAATAAAATTTTAAAAACCAAATTAAACAAAAAGCAAAACCTTTACATGTAAACAAAATGTGTTTTATTTATAAAAGTATTTTTTCTTTACATGGTTTGTTATGTAGAAAAAGTTTCATTTTATGTGAAAACGCAAAACTAGATATAAAGGGAATGTTTTTAGTTCTGTCATTGGCAGTAAAAGAAAAAATAAATTAAAAAAATGGGTTTGAGATGGAAGGAGAGGGGGTCCGCATGTTCCGAGAAAGGAAGGAAACAAGGTCTACATGATGGCGCAGGCGACGTTCCAGCTTTACAGGCGATCTGGGATGAGGGCGGAAAGGGGTTAAATCCGCCAGACAGGAGTCGGGATCCCACCTGGGAGTGAAGGCGCTGCTCCCCGCTCTCCTGCTGCTCCGCCGGGGTCGGCCCGCTCTCATCCTCCTGCTGAATTTGCTGCGCTATCGCCTTCAGCTTCTCGGGGTACAAGTGAGCCTCCAGAGCCCGGACCTGCCGTACCAATTCAACGTCTCAATCACTCGCGAGCCGGGGGGCCGGTACGTTAAAAGCTTTCAGCGCTAGTTACTAGAACTACCCTCGCTTTTTTTTTTAATGTTAAGCTTGGGGGCAATTAGTATCTTTTCACCTCCTCCTTAACCACTGGTTGGTCTCGTCTATACAATGCATGTTCAAATTCCCTTACTGTATAAACCGTTACCTCTTTTGCTGGGAGCTGTTCCACTTATCTGCCACCCTCTCTATGAATGTGAGCGACAAAGGGATTTAAACATTAAATGAATACCCCATTTTTGGGGGGGGAGGCATCAGAAACCCACCTGCTCCTCCAGCATCATCCTCACAGATCGCTCCTTGTCCAGCTGCTGCCGCAGTTCGATCATCTCTCTCCGCAGATCCTCCGCCTTCTCTTCCTCCCAGATATCCGGCGAGCCGATGCCTTCATCCTTGTCCTCCGCCCGCCGCCGTTTGGGGGAAGAGCCGTTGTAATCCTACAAACAAGAGAACGCGGGCGTTTTAAACGCATGCTGCGGCGGGTCTAGCGATATTAATATAGCGATGGCGGGGGAGGGGGGCTCTTACCTGGATAAACCTTTTCAGCTGAGTGTTCTGTTGCAATAATCTGGTCTTCTCCTGCTCCAAGGAGAATATATACTCTGCCGTCTGCTGTAGTATCGCCGCCTGCAAATAAAACACAAGCGTTTGTGAATGTTTTGGAGCCAAACGATCAATAGTGTTTTTAAAAAATTGCGATTTAAATATATATATTTTTTTAATAAATACCCGTCAATCACTGCATTCCTCATACGGCTCATTAGAGTGAATTTTTTTTTCCTCCTCCCCTGGCAGCCTCCACCGAAACCAGGAAGAGTTTGTATGTGAACTTCTCGCACATGCTCAGTAGAACCGCCATTGAAATCACCAGAAGTAGCGGCAACCAATCATATGTAAGCTAGCAAAACATCAGTGTTCAGAAAGCATGCAAGTGATTGGCCAAAGCTACACCCACTGAAATAAGAGGAGCGACTGAGCGCGTGCAACAGGAGTACATACTAACGCTCCCTGGTTTTAATAGAGGCAGCGAGGGGGAGGAGTTAAAGGACACAAAAGTCTCATTTTCAAACTTTAATAACGGCTGCACTCCAAACATCTCTCTAGTATAACAGCTATAGGGGCAGCCTTTACGGAAGCACACCTGAGGTCAAGCAGTACTCACCTTGCTTAATTTCTCCCCATCGGTGTGAGGTATAAGGGTTTTCAGAGACTGGAAGCCGGCGTTGATACTCTGCATCCGGCGTCGCTCGTTGCTGTTTGCGATTTCCCGACGGATCCGGCGCTCCTGATCCCGCTGCGTCTCTGGGGTTAGGGGGATGTTGGCCAGGCTGCAAATAGTTAAAATTAAAAAAATAAATAATAATAATAATAATAATAATAAAAAACCACTTAGAGTCCTACAGAGAATCACGTTTTAAATAATAAAAAATAAATGTATTATTTTAAAATTAAAAAAAAAATGTATTAAGGATTTTATTTTTATAGAAGGAAGGAATTCTCTTGTAAAAAGTATGAAGAGGTAACCGGGAGAGCGACGCAGGAAGGGCAATTATATACAAAGAGTTAATAACAGAATTTAACCCTTTGCTCCCAAGATTCTCAGCTGGTCTTCGAACAACCGGCGCGCCGGTCGCAAAAGAAACCAAAAACCCGAGATTTGTATATTTTTACTATGACATCATATCTGTTCTGCTTTAAGAAGTCTGTGAAAATCTTAAGAGCCCTTCTGTTTGGCCCCGGCGCCGAGGGGGTTAAGACGGGCGTTGAATTTTTGCGGCCGCACAGTGTGACCCATTCACGCACCTCTGTGTGTGGGCCCCTTTTCGGAAAGGGTTGGAAGCCGCCGGATCTGAGGACCCCCTTCTTACACCCCCCCCCTCCTCTTTTTGCCTGCCTTGAGGGCTTTGTAATCGCTTCCAGATGACAATACAGGGGGAGAAGGAAGGCAGCTGACCCCCTCGGGGGTCCGAGAAGGGAACTCCTGCTTCCTGCCCCCCTCCGAAATATTTCCCCCCTCCTGATATTTAGGATTAGTCACAGGACATGATTAACCAGAGAGCAGCGCGGGGCAAGGAGACACCTGAGAGCCAAAAATACACAAACATTTTCACTTAAAAAGCTTATTCTGCAAACATAAAAAGTCTGTTATTTCCAAAAAAAATTAAAAAAAGACTCTAATAACGCAATTCACTGAACTGGACGTTTCGCAGGGTTCAGTGGAAATTCCACGCCTGGACCGGGGAGGAAAAGGGGGCCGTGGCCCAGGGGCCGCATGTATACAGATCAACGGCTGCACATGGAAGGACCCAATCAGCTGCTGGAGTGGCAGTAAAGGCAAGCGTGCAGCACCATTGGCCGCCGGGCATTTGCCCCGTCTGCCCGTCCGGGTCTGGACGTATATCGAGGTGGGCTTCCGTAGAGTTCAACAGGTCATGCAGTTCCCCCTCTGCGCTTGTCGGGGGTCCGTCTCTCACTACGAGGGATTCTCCTGTAATAATGTATCCAGCCTCGTTCTCTCCAATACGGTCCATGGCTGAAACCCCCGAGGAGGGTCTTCAGAGCGATCGAGAGCCCACCGCAATCTCCTCGGTATACCCCAACGAGGTGCATCCACTGTTGCATTTCTGGGATGCTGGTTCTGCATGCGATGCATTAAAACCTGTTCGCAAGCAGCTGGACGCACTGTGTCAAAGTATCGCTCTGAAACATTCTATTGGCATCTCAGGGTTTATTCACTGCATGAGAAGTTGAGTGTTGGCTCCCTGACCTCACTATGAAGGGCCAACAACGCAAAGGTCTTCTGCAAAAGCCAGCTGAACCGGCCCTTGACAATGCATGGATAAATCTACGAGCCTCTAGGATCATTAATAACACCTTGGAAAGAACTTGGTCCTCCCCAGCAACCAGGTGAGCACCCAGGACTGCAGTAACATCCATACATTATTTTTTTGCAACATTAAGACCCCACTAATGCTGCCCCCCCCCCCGCCGAAACACAACTCCCAAAACACTCAGCCTCCTGGCAGGGCATCATGGGAATTATAGTCCAGAATTAACTGGGAATTGCCAAGCCCTGCTTCCTAGCGTGTAAAATAAGACGGTTTCCTCGCACGTCGCACTATTTTAAGGGGCTGTTACATAGGTGGCAATTAGCAGAACATTGCAGAGTGATATTTTGGGAACATACGTGTTGTGGGCGGTTCCCTTCACGCTATACAGACCTTTATCATGCTTATTACAGTCAGCTGAACAATGACTGCCTTTGATAGACCGATTACTCTCCACGTGAAGAACGCTCGGCTCTATTGATCTCCGCGTGGCAGAAAGCCACCTATGGACTCAATTAAGCCAGGAATACCCCGCGAGATGATGAAACCGCGTCTATTACATCACTTGTCGACACGGCCGGGTTGAAAAGTGCCAGGATGCTATTCTTTTGATAATTTGGCACATTAGCCTGTCACTCAGGCTAGCAGCATGCCAGCGGCACAAACCCATCCCAACTACCACCGGGGGATTATGCTTCAGGAGCGGGCAAATACTCACCTGCCACTGCTGTGCATGCGCAGAGACTTGAGGTCTTCTGGCACAAAGCGATTGAGCAGCATTTAGCAGATGTTGCCCAATTTCAGCGAATTAAAATAACCAATATCTTTATTCATGACTCAATTTATAGAACCAAACGTATATATTCTGTGTGTTTAGATATATGCAGGGGGGGAAAAAGAGCCCCCACCCCCGTTAAATAACCCAAACTATATTAGCCACATGGGCATATCTGCTGGTCACATGACCAAACATCCCACAGTAACCCAGCGAGGTTACCTGCATTCTAATGTCTGCTTTACCACATTCTCCGGGAGATAAAGCCACGCTTTCACAACTCTTAGTTCCAGAATATATCAGTATTTTGCGTTTAAACAGCACCAACAATTCCCGCAAGCGCTTCTTACAGTCCCTACATTCAAAGCGTCGGACAAAACCAAAAGCGGCACTTTAGGTAATGAGGCCCGGCTTACAATCTATAGCGGATCCTGAAGCAAGTACCGGGAAGATGTCTACCGCAGTGCCAGCTGATGCAGGCTTAGAGGCAGAGCTCGCTCGTGACATCATGAGCCTCTCTTACATCACCACCTGTCTTCCATCACATTACAGATTTATTTATATAGCGCCATCATATTCCACAGCGCTGTATAAAGGGAGGATCATTTATTTTGTTATTGGGCCAATAAGTGTAACAGAACCAACAAATTAACTTTTATATTACTTCTACACAAATATATATAAATATGTGTAATATACAATAATATAATATATATAAATATATACAGTAAAAAATAATCTCCCCTGGAGGAACTGGCACTCTGAGGAGTAAATATATGGCCAATTTGCTATATTGGGGCCGTGCTGTCACGTTGTATCACTGTACATATTACATGTGGGGCGCCATATAACGGCCAATAGCCCAGCCAGCGCATGTTTGCCCCTTTTCACGCATGGAGCGTAGAGCTCAGGTCACATGACCCCCCCTCCCGTGCCATGCTTTGTGCTAGAGGAACGCATGGCCAGGAACGGACTACGTCTCCCAGCATCCCCTGCGCCGCCGCACTACATTTCCCGTCCTGCCTTGGCCTCCGACACTCCTACTCCAGGCGGGCTGCAGAGTCACGGCCAGGCCTGTCTGCGCTGCTCTCCCTCACACACCCCCCTCTACCGAGAGACACGCTGCAAGGTCACGAGTGGGGAGCCCGTGGAGTCTCGGGCACGGAGAGAGGCGGCTAGTCTCCCCTACGGTGGTCTATTGGACATGTGATCCGATTCCCCGGCCCGGCCACCCGAGGCTTCTATCACCCTTCTCAGTGACAACAACAACACGAGCTGGGGCAGCAAGACGGAGGGGGGCGTGTTACACACCAGCCTGCAACGTGTGAGCAGGGGATCCCCGCGTCCAGCACAACAATGCCCCCCATCCCGGGACCGTGTGCGTGAAACGCGTTTCTAACACACCTCCTGAAATACTTCGGGGCAGCAAAGATACACCCCATGTGTCCCGATAATAACCCCCCCATATCCACCATGACCGGGGTGAATTAGAATGCAAAGCTCCCTAACGGTGCAGCTGTAACAATGGGGCAGTCAGCATTCTGCCCGGTAACGTGTAACGCAGGGAATCCCCCGATAGATCTGCCCCCGTCCATAAACACAACATGACCTTGTATTCACAACAAGCACCCCCGGCTATCACACACCTTCTTTCCTGCACCCAGCACTAATTAACCGCGAGGAAGGGGTAATTAGCAGCTCTCAGGTGTTCCCTACCTGCCCTAATACCCCCATTGCCATTTCAATGGTGTGAAATCAGCTGATCGAAAAGGCGATACGTTAGGAAGGGGGGGGTGCCAAATCATGAACAACCCTCGCTACTTCCCCCCCAGGGGGTAGTTAGAGAGACAGCAGGGGGGCGTAGAGCATTAGATTTAACCCCCTGTTCCTCCCTCTGCCTGCCAGTGTTTGCATGCTCCTCGCTCAGGTCTCCGCAGCATGGCCGGAGCACCACGTGGGTCTGTTTGCAAGTGACAAACCAGCTAGTGCGCCCTTTAAAACTGCCCCTATCTCACCCCCGCCCGCCACCTACCCCCCATCGCAGACCCCTTACTACCCCACAACACGCGCAGGGGCCCCACCGGCCCCCGATCCCCAAACATTCACAGCTGATCCCCCCCCCCAGCTTCCTCCCCTTCCAGCGTCCTGCCTATACATCGCCCTGCAAGGTGATCTAAGGAGAACATGCCGCATGCAAAAGGATGCAACACCCCCCACCCACCGAGGGGGCAATAAGGCACCTACCTGCACAGCCCCCCGATCACTTCTTTCTCCGTCTTCCTGAAGTGTTGCAGGGAAGATACTTTCTGCGCGGGCATCATGAAATACTCCATAGCAATCAGCGGGAGGATCAACCTCCACCCCCCCAAATAACGTGCACCCCTCCTCTCCCGCAGTGTCTCCCCCTCTTCCTGGTAAGTGGGGACCCCCCGATCACCCCTATAGATTTAGGGGGCCGGTGTGCGGATCAATGGTGTAGTGTGTAGGATGTCCCAGATGATCAGGGGGAGGTGTCTGTCTGTCTCCTTGTGCTCAGCCTCTCTCTGTGACTCTGTGTTTGCAGCTGATGTCTGTTTCAAGGCGGGAAACAGCTGGTGAGAGATCAGAAACAGCACCCCTCCCCCTCTCCTGTACCCCCCCTCTCCTCCCCCTCCACCCCGAGCAGATCCCGGCCCTCCTTCCGCAGAGTAAGGTATTGCATGTAAACAAAGGACTATTTGCGAAGCCTCGCATGCTCCGCTGCAGCAGGGAGAGGGCGTGCTGGGGCAGATCTGACACATGCGTGGGGTATGTGGCCACCCCTGGGTATTTTGGGCATGGGTTGGTGACTGGTGGAGTGGCCCGGGGGGGTCTGCTGCAGGAGGCTGTGAATGGAGGGGTCGGGGATGGCTGCATGCGCCACGCTTGGGTGATCAGTCCCATCAGCTGACAGCTTGGCAGAGAGAGGACAGCAGGAGGAAGGAGGAGGAGGCAGCCCAGGGAAGAAAGAGACCTCGCAGCGCATGGTCATAGCCCGCATCACGGGTAACCCCTGCGCTGCCAGCGGGTGACACCTGCACATGTGTTTATATAGCGGTGCCTGCGGCCCGACGTAACGGGGCCGATAACATGAGTGCAAGGATTACACGTATTGTACAGTCATACGTGAGCTCACGCCATCAGACACGCTTACTTTACACGCCTCCATGCTATATACTGTATGGATATAATATATAACGTGTGCGTGTGTATATACCGTAATATATATAATGTATGTAACGAGCTGGCGTATCCATTCAGCTCTGCTATAAAACATACCCTTTGTACCGCGCAGTAGAATATGATGGTGCCATAGAAAACAGTAATGGTATTATATATATATATATAACAAGCTGGCATATCCAATGAGCTCCGCTGGTAAGCGTGCCCGTTGTACAGCGCTGTGGCATATGATGGCGCTATATTAAATCCGAATAATAGTATGTAGTATGAAGGCGGACGCTGGCGGTCCGGTCCGTGACCAATATTAAAAAAAACAAAAAACGATGCCATCCAACATTTATCAGACCGCCGTCTATTATTGTGGGTACAAAACAGAATTTTGTAGAATGGATAGATAAATGGAACAGCCTCCCATCAGAAGTGGTAGTTAAACATGCGTGGGATAGGCGTACGGCACCTGACGCTAAGACGAGACCAACGAGGTTTAGAGCAAGAAAAAAAAAAGTCAGATTCTATGTTTCTTAGAATGAAGATTTTTAGGCACCAAATAACTTTCGTTAATTCCTACTAGATACTCTGTAGTAGTGTATGTAACATGCTGGCTGTATCCGGGTTGCCATAGAGACAGTATTACACTGAGATAAAACAAATGTCATTGTCATTGTAGCTGTCCGATGAGGGCCGAGGGAATGCCCTTAGTTGCCTCTACAAAGCCTTCCCATATACTGGAAACTCTACAAGGCTTCCTGCTCCGAGGGGCCGGTTGCCAATTAGTCCCTTGCTCTAATTTTTGGCCGTTACTGGTATTACCGAGCATTTGGTGAACTCCGTGCCGTATGATCAGGTTTATTTCATTTTATTGATCTTGTTGCAATCAAGCTTCAGAGGAATACGTTTTTTCGGCTGGGAGTAGTTGGAGTGACATGAAAGCTTTCCCATTATTATTATTTATTGTTTTATATAGCGCCATCAAATTCCGTAGCGCTGTACCATTACCACATACTACTCAGTGGTGTCTTGTTGGGGGGTATATCCCAGGTGCCAATCATCGGGGGTTCTCCAATCTGCTGTCCCAGAAATTCCCTCAATGTCTCCCTACCTTCTCCCCGACCGCTTCCGTGTCCCTGTCTCCTTTCCTGCAGCTTTGTGTATTCTCTTGCCTCCTCCTGTCTTCTTTCTTCCTCTTCTCCCCAGTATCAGCTCCGTTGACCAGGTCTCCCAGTGTACTTCTGCAAGAGGGCGGAGCCACAGCACTCGCCATGTAGACAGCTTCTTATCATTCCTCCAATCGGGAGAGAGGGTGTGCATGGAGGTTCTACCTATGTGCAGAAGTACTCCGGGAGCCCTGGTCAACGATAACTGGGAGAAGCGGACGAAGAAAGAAGAAAAGGAAAGAGAAGAAGGGGAGCGGCAGGAAAGGAGTCAGGGACACGGAAGTGGTTAGTGAAGAAAGTAGGGAGACATTGAGAGACACCGTGAGTAAGAGTGAGGGTCTGGGTGTTTGAACAATTTAAGGGGGTGCCAAATATATGAAGCCTCGGGTAGCAAATAATGCAGGTTGCCCCTGACTAAAATAGTCAAAGTGTTTAAGTTGTACAGGCCCCGGAACACGGCGTACGATCCCCGGAACACGGCGTACGATCCACGGAACACATGTACACGCGGCGTACAATCTCCGGAACACACGTACACGTGTTGTACTTGTTGAAGTCTGTGCGTTTCAAAGCTGAAGTGAAAGCCGGGGCCTCCCGCCATCAGTCGGCTGCTGGCCTTAAAGTGCCAGAGCCCCCGTCGGCGTACAATCAAATAATTCGGTCCTAATGGAGCTGCCCCTTTTAATATAATGTCGACTTCCTTTGAACGCAGCACGGAGGTTTCTGGATGAAGTTGTTGCCGGTTCTGGAGAGTATCGGTTTTCAAGTGACCGTATCATGTTATGGTTTCACCATATGGTGTGTCTATTCCCTCCAGCAGAGAGCCGGATCCCGAACAGTAGAAAGGGATCATACACGTGAAGAAAATGTGATTTCGGATTTTTTTAAACGCTTGTTCTGTTTTCTACACCGAGGAATTAGTTTAGTGCGGAATTATCATTTTTTTACAGTCAAATATAATTTATGTATAAAAATGATTAAAAAAGCAGTGGTCCTCATCATTGTCCGGTTTTGACCCGGAGACTCTGCGCCGCTTCTCCCAGTCATGTTGAGGGAGCGGGATTTAGGCACGCCCACTCTCCGCCCATTCCCCCTCCCAATATTAATATGCTTGTGGCTAGTCTCACCCACAAAACCGAAGCAACCCCCGCCCACTCCTGGCTGCGGGCCCGCCTGTTGATGGACCGACCAAAAAGCATCCCAAAGATCCCGGGCTCCGGGTATCCTAAATCCGGAAAAAGCGGAATTAAGAAGGAATCATCTGCGATAATTGTACGGGGAGTTTGGCCTGAAGATGAGAAGCTGTGTAGTTCTTATCTACCGGCCAACCTCTTCACTCCTAATTTTTCTGCCCTCTCCGCTCTCCTTTTGTAAGGGTATCGGAAAAAATTATGTAAGAGGAAACAAAGTAACCGGAACACTCCTGTGGAAACAGCCCTGTTTCTTGTATACTTGCGCCGTGTTGAGTACAAGAAAACATGTCAACATTTCCATTTTTTTGGTCAACCATTGGAAGCCGATCCAAGTGGTAAGAATGGCAGGGGTCTTGATGGGGAGGAAGCTCTCAGACATTTTGGTGACTCCCTCGTGACTTTGCATGGTTATTGTCAGCTTCTCCTTATGAGCGTTGGTCATCACAGATGTTTTTTTAGAAAGGCTACCAAAAATATGGTTGGCGTCCCACCCAAAAGTTCAGTTCCTTGCCTCTAACTCTGACCAAGTGATGCCACGTCTGTAACACAAGGTCAAACAATACCCGGGCCGGGCAGTGGAAACAAGTTTGGCTCCATAGCGAAATAAACCCAATACCAAAAATGATGCAGCTGCAGGTCGAGAGACCTTCCTGAACGCCTGTTCACCAAGACGAGTCTTTATATACAGACCCTGAAATAATTCGATAATCAACTTATTACAAAAAAATATGGGGCAAGTCTCCCCGCTGCCCGCTGAGCGGTACGTATGGACTGCCGGGCCGCACGATATCTGTTTCGCTCTACGAGGAGGATCAATAAGTACGTTCTTCAAGGGTCAACCTCCACAGACGAGATAAATAATAAGAGAGGACGGGCACGGGGCGCACCACCATCTACATAAGAGATATTCGTCTATAAGGATGAGTTATTGAGAATAAGAGAGCGCTGCGGCTGCAGTTCCACTGGCGGCCTTTGTGGTGGCGCTGTTGCAGCTGATTAAAGCTCTCCGGGCAGTCGCGGCCGGCTCCCATTCCACAAGAGCCATTCATGAGTCCAGCCTACACCCACAGATTACAGGCCATGTCTTCTGGAGGCCTCCTGCAAGGAAGAGGGTTATGGAACGGAGCTGGGTTTTAGAAACATTCCTTAAAGGGGCCGCAAAGCCCCCCCAAACAACATTTTCCGAAAGGCAGGGCCCATAACGCGATGTATCTCGCCTCTGCCTTAAAAAAAAAAAACACCCCCACCAAAAAAAAGGTTCCCTTCAATAGGGTGATTTTACATGTGATAAAACTGACGCTTATACCAGCTTGCTATTATTAATATTATTTTCCTTTATTTATATAGCCCCGAGAATTCCCGGTGTGCTTCTTCCAGTCCCTACATACAAAGGATCTGACAAAACTAGGACCGATACATTAGAGAAAGAAGGCTCGGCTCGCAGGCTGACAATCTAAGGCTCATACCAGTAGCTTTAGACCAAAGGTGCAACAGCATTGGTGGTTCTGCATATACCTGAGAATGTATCGCGTTATGTGTGACAGTTCTGTACCCGATGTGTCCCTGCGTCTGGCAGGACGGGGCCCGGTGTCTGTAGGCTTCACGCTTCTGTAGCTGATGTCATTCACTGACAAAATGATGTCATATCCCAATGCCTTCTGTGAGCAGATCTACAGGTAGCAAAGGGAACGACAGCTCCAGGTGCAGGTCACCTTCCAGTAAACACCAGATGTGAACCCCTTTTCCTGGCCATCTCCACATCATTGCATGGGAGGGGCAGGGGTACATAATATATTCAGCCACATCCGGGGGGAGGGGGGGGGGGGGTCCGGCAGCGCAGCACTAATGTGCAGCACTTAAATACTTCAAATGCCAGAGCTGTTTAATTGTTAACCTATTGAGGACTCTGCGATACTAAAGCAAGTGAGATCTCGGCACTTAAAGGGCAATCGAGCCCAAATCTGCCACAAGCGCCCCCCGCAAATTTACTGCATTCTCAGACGTTACAATCCACCCCGCAACAACGAGAAGAGGGGCTTCTAAAGCATAAAGGAGCCAATAAAGCTAGCATCAAAAGTAACATCAGCAAATAAGCACAGTTTTCCTTGAATTTAAACATACATCCATGTGAGTGCATCAGCAACCATTCTGCATGGTAGCCCCAGCATGACTGGATCCTTTCTGAGCTCCTTAGGATAAGTCACAGTTCACCGCCCCAGTTTTCAGATATAGTCCCATGTTTTACCTCTCGAAACTTAACTTTTTTTTTTTTGTCCTTTCCGTGACGTGGTTAATAAAACATGTTATCCCTGGTGTTTTCACTTGCGATTCCTAGCGTGTTTTGTGCGATGCATCCGCCCAGTGGCAAGCCGTCCACGGATTCTCTTTTTATAAATGGTTGCCCGTCGGGCGTAGATGTTGCCCGTCGGGCGGAGATGTTGCCCTGTGCCCCTGGGTTGTGAGTAACGCTTGAGTAAGGAATGTCGCTGTGTGTAGGAGGTGGTGTGTTGTACACTGAGGGGGGGTTGTGTGTTGTGTGCATTCTCTGTACGCTTTGTGTGTGTTTGCACGCTGTGGTGGGGTGTTTGCACATGTAGTGCACCCTCTGCGTGTAATAATATACATGTAGTGTGTGCAGGGGTGGAGTGGTGTGGTATGTGCATAGGGGTGAGATTTTATATTGTTTAAGGCCACTCCTTTCCCCTGTGTACTGGAGGAGAAGGGGAGAGAGAGGGATCTGCAGCAGGAGCAGCCCCCCTCCCTCCTATGGGCTGAGTCTGGGAGGGGGTGGCTATGCCCCCCTCCTCTCCCCTGCAGCCCCTGTCTGGCTGGCCCTGCGCATGCGCACATACTCCAGCCCTGGAGTGGGACTGATATTGGAGGGTCATTCTCAGACAGTTCTGCAGGGCTGCAATAAATCACCCTGCACATTCCCACCCCTCCCTCCCCTCTGTCTGTCTCCCTCCCTCTCTCTCTCTCTCCCTCCCTCCCTCTCTCTCTTTCTCTCTCCTTCCTTCCTTCCTCCCATCAGCTTGCCACCTCTCACTTTGCAACCTCTTCTCTCCCTGCTTCCCCAACCCAGACCCCCCCTTATCCCTTATTCTCACCATATAAAATTAGGGAGGGGAAATGCACCCTCTTACCCTGCTTATATCTGACAGTAAAGACCCCCTTTATCTCTGAGGATTTTGGAGTCTGTGGTATCCCACAGAATAGAAAGAAACCCCCTTTTATGTATCCCACCTTCCTGCTAATTCCCTAATTCTGCATTTAGGACTAAAGGATTTATCAAAAAAAGGGGGTAAACCCTCCAAAACTGGATCTAAAGGAAGAAGAGACCCTCAAAGACCCAAATCTGGACAAGAATCCACACTGATTTATTATTTTTTTTGATGTGTGGATGAAGATATTGCCTTCCAGAAATCTAATATTTATATAAAAAATAAACAAAAGAAGATTCTAAATTCTAAGGGGTGGAAGGAAGATTCTGCTGGAAAATCCGATTTTATTTGAACCACAAAAGAAGAAAAGACTCATCATACAGCAACCTGCAGAAGGTGAGGATGGAACAAAAATGGGGCTTTTTTATATTTAAGGGACAAAAAAGGCTGTTTATTACCCCAAATGTTTAATAATATCAGATGTTTCCAAATACACGCAATTTTATTTAGTAACATTGTCTCTGCTGTGAGCTGACTCTCTGCTTTGCATGTACATGTATGTATGTTAAAGAGAAACCTGTCACACCATTAACCCTCTAAGTGCTGGGATGTGTGCAACCCCCCCCCCTCTGCCCTTCTGGCAAGTAACCCTTTGGGTGCCAGCAAGGGGGTGATCAATGTTTTGCTAGGCACCTAAAGTGTTAAATGCTGTGCTGTCGAGAAGGGTTTTCTGTGCAATTAATATAGGGGAAGGGGGTGCAATTTTAGGACACTTTGTGTACCCCTTTCATGAGATCGTGACATCATTTCACTGAGGATTCCTTGTTGCAAGCAATGGAGGGGAACCCATTCACAAAAACACGAATATTATGCTGGGGGGCAGGGAATAATATCTTTTGTTGGGGGATATGAATCTATATATATATATATATAGTGTTAGGGGGGATTGATACCATTGATTTATCTATGGGTGGTCTTGAAACATGTGACATTTAATATAGATGAAATACTCTATGTATGAGTAACAGTGTAACAGTGTAATAGTGTAATAGTGTAACAGTGTAATAG